>NW_019059616.1:307562-326664 GCF_000696155.1 Zootermopsis nevadensis
CCCCCCCCCCCCTCAAGAACTTAAAGAAAGCTGTTTACGGGTTTTCAACGGTGAAAATTACACAGTAATATATAATAACGTATTTTTATGAATTTATTTCATCGCCGACTACAACACCCACCAAAATTTTCAAATTTAAAACGTAAGAATAAAATGCATTTATACACCAGTTTTACAAAAACACATTAAATGTTTTTCATATAGAGTAAAATATCGATGTACTAAAAACATTTTGATTAATTATGATATGTTCGGTTATAGTGTGTGACAAAACGGCTAATTAACTTTGAATGATGCGAACTGAATATGAAGGGGGGAGGGAGAAATAAGATTTAAGCTATTATCAGATGTTTTTTTAGCCAAAACCAAGCATGGAAAGGGTTAAATTCAGAATAGCTCCAAAATGTGGTTTAATATTTACAAAACTGCATAATACATGAATAAACGTCAACATGTTAATCTTGATATGTAAGCTAGCTGTGTGTTCTAGATTCTCCTGAAGGTCGTCATTTCTTATTTCAAACATAGCTACTTCCGTGATAGTAAACAAATAAGCAACATAGGAAAACGTCAGCATTTTTCTTCTTAGCAATATTCAGATAGAGTATGGACCATTTCCCACCCCGTGTAACTTTAATCTCGGTCCTTGTCTTTTGATCGCAAGCAGAAATCTACGAACTACAGACGGAATTTCTATGTCCACTCTAAGACAGTGGGTCTTAACTCTTCTCGTCCCATGCTTGCTTTGCATATGAGATCCCCACAGACCACCGAATACCTATAAATCTTTATTTTGTGTCTTAATTGAGCTCACCACCAAGAATTATTTTTCAGTTATACTTAAAACCAATTCAGTGCAATCCTTGTAGTGATTATATTAGTCACGTGTTTCATTTAAAAAAATTAGAAGAGCAGGAAACAGAAAGATTGTTAAAGTACAGATATCTAAAATACGAAGGATATGAACAAAACCAATTATTATTAAAAACAATTGTAGAATACGGAAGAGACGGTCTTAAGTTGGAGAAAGATGATTAAATTCAGTTAACCTATCAAAGTGCCTCACACGAAAGCGAATTACAGGAAAACACTGAAAATGAGACAAAATTTAAAAAAGTAACAAGATATCTAATTAATTAACAGCTCGGTAAAAAAAACCCGAAGATTATTACGGAAATTCGCCAATAGACATCATCCAGAGCCGGTTACATCCACTCCATTCTTCACAAACACTATAGCATCCATCGCCCGCCATCTTTGTATTTGTGTTTTACGCCTATAATTCTTTGAGCATCCTAACACGGAAATGCTAAAAAATTATAATTCCAGTGTCGTAAGCTAAGCACAGAAAGGTTTGGACTACACTCCGGGAATATGGTTTAAGGACACGCGGGTACAAAACGGATGGATTACTGCTTACGATTTTGAGCAACAGAGACTCTAGTAAGCTATAACCATTTCGTACGTCGATTAGTTTTGATGTTTTAAAAATAATTTCAACAGCTGAGACTTATTATAATACAATATTTGAAATGAAATGCTTCATTCGAAACTGTCACAAAGGATAGTTGTGAATTCTAGATTCCAATTTACCCTACGGCACATGGCCCAGGTTTCCATAGAGACAAACATAAATATGTTCTTATTAAAGCTGGAGATAAGATGTGAGCTGGAATGTTTTGAATCTTGTTTATCAGCAGACTAAGTTTCCTAGTCAGTAAAACTGTAGCCTATGGCCCATATGAGACGTCAGTTGTTTCTTTCTCGCGAGATGAAGACATTCCTCACAACATTTAACTTATTCACTTCGAGATGTTCAAGAGGACATCTGTAGTTTATCTGTGAACTTATATGTGATTAAATGGTTAACTGTAAAATGTCTTTTCTCTTCCTGTGCATCCTTCTAATCGGCAGGTTAGAAAATCCACGCCAAAACATCAACAATCCTAAGATTTCTCTTGGTTAGGTTCCTAGTTATTTAACGGCTTGCTTGTTACGTATTTTCTTCATGGTTCATTTAACGACGTTGTAAAAAGCTATTATAGTATCGAATAATACGATGATTAATGAATAATGACTTGGACAGGATATGGAAGGAAGCGATCGTAGCATAACTTTAGGAACTATGCTGGTGATTGCTGGAGCAGCCGAGGAAGCCCATGAAAACCCTTAGGATGGCAGAGAATAGAATCCTTGACCTCCGGATTACGACTCAGGAGTGCTCGCCACCCGGCCACGAAATGTGGACTGGTAAGAATGTATGAGAACTTTAACGTAACAGCAATGTCGATGTTTGTGTCTGAATTTTAAATTTTAATTAGATACTTGAAAAGTTTGGGCATTCGGCAAACGAGGAACCTCAGAACAACCGTGTTTTATTCTTAGAACTCAGTACATAATTCAGTGACTCACTGAAGTTCATCAATTCCATCACAAAAGCAAGACAGAGAACGTTTCTCTTCACACCTTCATAAACAATTTCTGTACAAATCTATTTTAATATTATCCTCTCAAGCTACAGAGTCTCATGAGGTTTCTCTACCAGACTTGAGTGCCTACAGACTTGGATTAATATCCACCGGACACAATAAACGGATAATGCAATGGCCACATTATTCAGGAATTTCTTTCCTCCGGCGCCAAATACTCGTAAATGCAATAAGTACGTGTCGGTGTCCTTAAGCGACGTATCTCGTGCGTCGTAGCGTGGAAAGGGTTAACGTTCTGTAAAATAATTCTTCTCTGTAATGATGTAAATTTGACTTGCGTAATTCATTCAGTTCCAAAAACAAACAATTCAATTGCAAGTAATTGTAATGCAATTAGATTGGTAGCACTGTAAGCAAGGTATAACAGACTGCTGGGTCTACGTGCAAGAAGGGCGTAAGGAACGTAGCACATTTTGCAATTCATCTGTCTGGCTTGATACAGTCAAGGCTGCGTGCCCAGGCCAGCAGGTGGGGCAGATGGAGCATCGAGTATGTCTTTCTCACAAAATGATAGGAATTAACGTCCGCAGAATTACTTGCTTATTTAAATATCCTATTACAAACCCTTAGCTATATTGTGAGCAAGTGAGTTATAATTACAAATCTGCGCTTCTAAAACCGTGCACAAATTATTAGGAGCGCTACTGGACAAAGACGACTTTTATAAGATTTCGTAATTGCAAAATAATTCGGGTAAGGACATTCACTTCTGCCAGCTGCTGCACAACGCAGGTGAAAGGCAACCACAAAATGTAATGTCGTCAAACAATCTCATACTTGATCAACAAGCGCTGCATATACCCCCCCCCCCCAAATCACCTCGCGTCCACTTCGTATGCATTTATCTACTATGTCCTTATGTGAATTTCATCTTCTGTCTCTCAGCAAAAACATTTCTTGAGCGTGTCTAAAAACGAGATGCCGGAGGAGAAAATTTCAGCCTGTGAGAGTGGAAGTGACAGGAAACTGGAGAAAATTACATAATGAAGAGCTTCATGATCTGGACAAAATGTTATTAGGAAAACAAAACAAAGAAGGGTATGTAGCATGTTGGCAGAGAGAAGAAATATATAGACCTACATAATTTTAGCCAGAAAACTAGAAAGGAAAAGACTTGGATCTTAAGTAAATTGTGCGGGAGGGTATGGACTGGATTAATCTGGATGACAAGGGGGACCAGTAATGAACCTTAGGGTTCAATTAAATGTGAGGAATTTCTTCACTATTTGGTAATAATGTAGCGTCATGTTGTGAAATATAATAAATAATATACGATAATTTCTTGACTAGCTGACTGATTATTGGCTTCCCACAGAGAAGTCAATTTGAAGCCGAGTAGTCAGTTGAAGACAATAAGAAGTGATCAAAAGAATATTCACAATTTAACCAGTGAACTGTATCCACTTTGATCACGTCCCTTGTTATTTAAACATGATTTACACTGCAGGACCAGGGTTTTGGGTCATGGCAGCTCAGAACTTAAGCCTATACACATTACGCAATTAATAATCGAGAAACATCGTATTAATATTGTGCCGCGGGTGGTCTGTATAACGCTAAGAGTAAGCCCCATATTATGTAAATAACTTCACTTAGTTATAGGCATATTAATTTATGAATCACGAAACTTGACACAAACGGAGTATCACAATATACTTAGAAGAAACGCACGACGTCAGTTTAAATCGATGGGTGGTTCGTTTTAAATTATTTAACTACGTTTCATCAACTGCTGAGATGTAACTTGCTAAACTGCGGCTGAATCCTGCCGTCAGCACTCGCTTGGAGGAACTGAAGAAAATCTGCTACAGCCCTGAGTCAGATTAGCCTGCCTGTGGAACGAGAGTCAAACCGAAAATCTCCCGAACACGAAGCAGGACTTTACTGCAAAAAAGCGGTTTCAAGTTTAAACCTTGCAGACACGCAGCAACGCAATCCTTGTCGTGGAGTGCGGGAAGACTTTTCCTTCCCCTGTAATTCACGCCACCGTTTTTGCACTCTCCATTTCTATTCAGTTATCGCGGTTTGGGGCCTCCAGCGTGTTCGTATTCAAAATTCAGAATCTGTCTTCCCATTATGATTAATTTCATACAAGACTGCATTATGTAACTTGCACAGTTGATCAATGACCCAATCAATCAATTCTTGAACACTTCCACATCTGCTCATTCATATCAGGTTTATCGTGTAGCTCTTAATTACTGGGCGTGTTGTCCGGTAAAAAACAAGCGCCAGAGACATTACAGCGCATGCGTGGAAGGACGGACGGACTGACACACACAGTCTTTATATAGGCCTACGCACGCAAGAGCAGATCTAGTGTGAGACGTAATATTAAATTAATGCAACTAACAAAAGATTACAACAGAAACGTCACGATTCGGGAGTGTCTGTGTCCAGTTAGAATCTCTGGGCGTTCCTCATTTCTGTCAAAGTAAACACTGTGGAGAGTAACTGGTTCGCACCGTGGTTCGGATCCCACTTCGGTCAAGGTGACCGAGGAGAGCTAACCACTCTGCCGTGACGCTCAGAAAACTGGAAGGAAGTGGCTGAGGCCGATTTTAAGGTCGTGTGGTTAGTACTCCCGCTTCGTATCCAGAACTTTCTGGGTTCGAACTCTGGTCCGCAGACCCGCTTTGTCGACTGAGATTTACGATTCTGAGTCACACCAGGCAAAAGATGGAATGTTCCTCCACTTTATTTTTACTGTCGCTAAACAGCATCGGAGACAGTGGCCTGTTACTTCTTGAAGTATATTTGGTAACAGCGGAATTTACAAGAGTTTGTGCTACAGGGCAGGCGTCAGCTGTTTATCTGCCATGCGTGATGGAACCTGCTTTTTTAACCTACAAGTATGACAGGCATATAATCTAGGTACAAAATAATTAAAGCCTTTAAACGTCCATGTTAATAGGAAGACATCATTTAAAGTCGAAGAATGCCGGACCTCCTTGCTTCCAGGACATTCACAGCGAACTTATTAATTGTGGCAAGTGGTTGGACCGGGTTCTTGTTCTAATCGCCGAACAGATTCACTCCGAACACGAATAAAATAGTCAGCTGCTTAACACCACTGAGCCCTGTCCAGAACCAGCGCACGGCTTCACATTTTGGCCTGAAATCCATTTTAATGTCATGATCCACTCTTATGAATCCTTTATCCTGCCATCTATTAGATACAAATATACAAAACTACAATTTTAGATGGCAAAATGTCACAAAATTCTAAAAAAAAGAAAGAGTTCTACTGAGGCCCATAGTTACCTGATGTGATTCCTTCTCCCCCAAAATTCACGCAGTCAGTAAACTATTTTAGATTTATAATCTTAAACGTAATGGCACGGCATTTGTTAGTTTAGTTTATATCAGCTGGCGTTGTGGTTGCTAGGACACGAGCGAGCAACATTATAAATCAGCAGGTGAGACCCAGTGGCGCTCCAGGCACTTGTCCCTCTAAACAATTTTGAATTTCCAGCTTTTCGATAGGGTGCTGGAACAACATTAGCAACTTCACTTTATTCTGATAAAGGCTCAGGTCTCTTCTTCAGATCCGAGCCCCATTTGTAACGGAAATTAAGAGCATGGTTACTGCAATAATATTTTATCTTGCGGGCTCCAGTCAAGAACTTAAACTCCCGGTACAAGAGCCATTATCCGTCACGCTTAACTGCACAATGCGCTGATCGTTCGATGCTGACAGAAATTAAGATTAATTTCTAATAGTGGAGACTCTGGTAGCAATAAATTCAAACGAATCTGGCGGCGTCTACGTTTGGTAGAAATTTGTAGTACCATCAGTGCGATTTGCAAAGATTTCTGCAATTAACTGTATTACTATTCACAGCAAAAATGCTAATTCCCGTCAACCTTGACGGGTCACACTACGCTAGTACAATGTATTAAAGTGTATAATTGTTTTGCGCCTAAGAAACTGAGAGTAACATGACAATGAAAGAACTGTTTAATGAGGAGATTCTTGGGCACATTTTTGGTGAATTAATTAGATATGATCTTTAATCCTCTGGGATGTAACGTCATGTGGAGTTACAGATAGACACCAACGTTTCGGAGGATAATACTACTTCCATCTTCAGGGTTGATAACACACTTCCTGTTTGAAATAGAATCAAAATAATTCAGCTAGTAAGATCAATGCCTACAAAACTGATGGCATTTGTTCTACTACTGACAGGGGCATATCTTTCTCGTCCGCACCGTTACCATATCCTCATGGCTCTAGGCTCACCAATCCTCCTACCTGAGGCTCCTTTCCTTGGGGTAAAGCAGCCGGGAACTGTAGCTAACCACTCACCTCCATGTAGTGCCGTGGTTTTCAACGCGTGAAGCCTGTACAGACCGACGTTTAGGCACTCAGGCAAGGATACCTTCAGCGTTTTTTTAAAATATGGATTCCCGGGCAGTATAGAGCTATAAACATTGATGTGGATTTCTCAAATCCCATTATCCAATCACGTTTTTAATTCTGGCACGTACCTACTCTTATCTGCTTTCCCCTCCAACCATGAAACCAATTCCGGAGGGTGGAGGGCCCACTTCCAGTGCAGAATGAGCCCTCTGATTGGACAAGTCAAGACAGCGTTCGGTCTCCAGTGATAAGGGTGAGAGCAGATTAAACTGTGATGTCGAACTGGTCTTTTTGACGTACTGAACCGACAGCGAGATTAATTAGAATGGAATATACTAACACAGATCACTTGCTCTGCAACTTTAATCCACATTAGGTATGTAAACACGATTATGTTGTCAGTAAAATATATAGAAAGGTGTTTCGATGGGCTGCCAAATGCTTGCAGATTATTAGAACCATGATGCCAGCGAAATTGTTTACTGCCACAGCGACGACCTACGATGAATTGGAGCCACGTCATCAATACTTGATTAAGTAACGTAATTAGAGTGTCAAGAAGCCGGCTAGGTAGTTAATTTCATTTATTACACGTGGACCGAATCATTACTATTGTAACTAACTCCATGGAACAGAGTCCTTCTTAAGAAGCTAATAATAGTAGCTCAGATAGTCCATTGTACATCTGACCTTTTCTCTTTTATTTTCCTTTAAAGAAACGTATTTCGATATCTTTTATTTCATTTATGTATTGTACTGTCATTTTAATGCTTGGCTGTAGTAGGCCTCGTTTCATTGCTGTTAAGTACGTAAATAAACTAATGGAGTTGTTCATTTTGAAAGCCTCAAGTCTTATATAACTGAATTTTTGTTATTATTATTATATATTACATATATTTTTTCTGGACATTTTAATTCTAATTTATAAAAAGCCATCAACTCTTTTGTCTGCAAAGTCTAATCACATTAGGTCTACGTATTTATTTTAATAACTGTTATCTAATTACCAGTTCCACTGAGTACTTATGCATAGCAATGGCTGTTTCGTTAGTATTGTTCTATCTTCAGTGACTGATAAAACATCGTTAAAACCAACAAAATAAACTCTCAAGTAATGGAGATTGAAATTTTATTTTTTTAAGTCCCAAACCGGATGGTAGCTGCATGCGTAATTTGCACACTTCCACAATATTTCACAGAACCAAACATGAAACGATCCGTCCCCCCGAAATTCTTCAGTAGATTTAGAAAGTGATTTATGTTAGGTCTTACATTTTGCTACGTTAAAAGTTGCCTAGCATTTTGTTTTCAAGGTAGATTCAAAGCCACCGAGTTACTTTGGTAGTCAGTCATCTTTCCAGTTCCACGAGTTTTCCATTGTAGGCAAGTGTTTTCTGATTTTTAAGAGACTTCGTTTCATTTTCATGCCGGCTCTCACCTGGCGTGTCTGAAATGTCAACCTAACAGACAGCATAACTCAAGCACACGAACTTAACGACGCGATGCCACGTGCTCGGCGCGTCGCTGTTAGCTGTGAAATGCAAGAAATCGTGTCAAAGCACCGACAAACTTTTAACTTTTTGTGATTCCTCCTGCGTGCTGAAGACCAACTGCAGAAAACCTGCTTCCGTCACGTGAACAACGCTCCGAACTCAATCCCTCGATACCTTCATTTCCAGCTGACTGTTGCAGCTGTAACTTATATGATCCCCAACTGGAAGACCGCCGTTCAAACCCCATAAATTAAAATCCTTCTCAGACGCATCTGCGTCTCTACAATCCCAGTATGGGTCCTTTGAGCGGGATTCGAGCCCACTGTGACCGGCACTTCTTGGGCACATAAGAAGCAAATTATTCTATGGCCCTGAAAGTGATTATAATTAATAATAATAATAATAATAATACAAAAATGCACGCTTTCAAATTTTCATGTTATATTTACAACTGCTTTTCAGATATTCGCTTGGAGGGACTGAATAAAACTACCAAGAAGAATAGTGAAAGAAAGTCATTAAAATCCTCTACAGACTAATTAATCATTTTAGTTATTCTTGCTTGAACTTAGATCATGGGTCATCAGTTGCATACCACGAGCGTAAATACGTTATTTCTGTTCTGCCATATATAAAAGAGCTTGAATTATACGTATACAGATAGAAACGCGAGATTACTTCATAAATTAAAGCCACTTTAAATATAGAACATTTATCAACTTCTGTAATTGTCAAAATTTGTAAAGGAATTACAAGAGGTCAGCCAGGGTTTTCGCTTTAGATGTTGGGGATGATTAAGTTTAAAGAAAGGGTGGAAGGGAGGGGAAGGGGGAATGGATGTGCACTTGAAAGAAGAGCTATTTGATGTCAGCTACCAGCTCCAGTAGTGGAGTGAGCAGCTTGCTTGTGTAATCTGTCTGACAAACGCACTGCTTGCCGTCAGCGTTCTGTAATTTTGACGAAGCCTCAAGACGTTGCGAGAAACTTAATTTGTATGATTGCTCGGAGTAATAACAATTCGAGTGCAAGAAGAAGGACTGAGTGCAGGAAGCACCTAACTACACTTTAACCCACATTTCTTGTTAACACTTTCAACACCTAAAATGCCATACGTAATTTCGGTATTTTATTTCGACTTTCAGTTACTACAAAGGAGCCTACATGACGGCGTGCGTAATTGCGTGCCTAGAACAAATCACAGCCTCCTACATTTTACCACCTGAACAATAATAGGCGACTTGTATAAATCGCAAAATTCTTATGTTGTTAAATTTATATTCTCCCCTGACAACGAACAAGTAAAAATATGTTTTTTTATGTCTGAACGCCGACTGATCCAGCAACTAAAGGCAGCATAAAGCAGGAGGATCAAGACGAGAGTATCCACAGATACTACCAACGTATCTGTGGATCTGCACCGGGTTTCCCCATGTTAAGAGTCCAGCTATTGCCGTGTACGCAGGACAGCCTATGTAATTAGGGGTAGCAACGCGACAAAATAAAGGTTACCCCGCGCAATGATGGCATCTTGCCCTCGAGGTAAATCTGCATCTGAATTACACAATGTTACTACGGGTCTTTGTTTGTTCAGGAAAATTATGTCGACCTACTAAAGTACAGGCCTCGCAACAAAATTACGAGGGCCTGACTGTTTCATTAGAGCGTTTAATTGCAAACGAACCTGTTTTCATTCTGCCTTATTTGGCTCCTCGCTACGTGCCTACACACATTCAGAGAGCCATGTGGTCGTGTCCAGGAGTTTTGTTAGAGAGGCAAGCAAAACTTCCCCATGTCAAAAGATTCATTCATTCACTTATTGAATTACCTATCTATTCATTCTATTTATTTAGAATTTAATTTAATATTTACTTAAACTTCCTTTTTTCGTATATTAACTTTTTTATTAATTTTCGTAGGTAATTATTAATATTAATTTGTTATATTAATTTCCTTAATTTCGTACATATGTACGCCTACTTAATCATTATTCACTTATCACGGATTAGACCCACTGTCCTGTTTCAATTCAGAATTAACTTCTGAAACTACTACGAGCCGTTTTTGACACTTGCTATGACTCCTTGGGTCGGGGATCGGCCCACTGCGAGGCCTCTGCCTCTCACGGAACAGTACCACAAATATCTTGTGCGATTGGAATTATACGCACTCATATTGTTTGCTGAGACTGTGAGTAAGATTCAACGACGGAAGTGATTTATAAATGAGCTTTCAGGGCCTGTCTATTTGAAGACGTCATGCCTGTTACCGCTGAGCTGACCTGCTACACGACATTTTGTATCTCGTGAAAAATGTGAACTAGATGGAGACACCATTAAGATAGAAGTTAGGGCTGGGAGGGAGAATTAACCTTCGTGTTCTACAGTCAAAGGGCATGTGAAACAGTTGAAGAGTTGCTAAGAGACGGAGTTGTAACACGAGGATGGCAAAAAGCTACATAAAGAAGAGTTTCACGATTTATAACTTATTAGTCACGACATATTAGGGAGATCAAATGAAAGACGTTGGGCTGGAGACGTGTGGCAGTCATCGAAGATACAAGAAATACACACGGCATTTTAGTTGGAAAACCCGAAGGAACGTGACTACTTGAAAGACCTATACATAAACCTACATAGAAAGTTAATATTAATTGTGAGGCTGTCAGCAGGATTCAGTTTCCTCAGGTCACGGTCCAGTGGCGCACTTTTGTGAAAACTCTAATAAAATTTCGGGTCTCATAAAACGTGGCGAATTTTTTGAGGGTGCGAGAAACTATCAAATTCTCAAGCAGTTCATAGGGATTTTGCTTAATTCGTTACTTTATGCAGCCTCGTAGAGCAGAACGTCATCTCAGATGCGTCTTCTGCCTACGTCAATCTAGGAACTGCGATAGTCTTGTGACCTTGACCACTATAAGCCATGTAGGCACTTGGGGGGAGAGCCGGCGTAGCTCATGAGGGACATACACACCCTTTGTTGTCTCTTTCAGTTGACAAGTGGCGCCATTGTTTACAAAAGCCTCAAGCAGTGTTCTGCCACCGCAGCAAAACACAAGTTTCCGGCATCCAAACCTGAGATTACGAACACACCCGATGTTTATAACTGGAATCATTGAAACAAATCCCACTCGCTTTGGGCGCTCAAATTAACTGTGTTCGTTACAAGAATCTTCACGATTGAATGGCAAATAATATGGTGCTCGTTATAAAAACTAGGCCAGCAGCTTTCAACCCCAATCCTCCCCCAAGATAACCCCTTCTGGTAACAAGATTCCCGCTGTGACAGACATTCTTTTCTAAACTATTTCCTTATCCACGCACAAACAAAAAAGGAAATATTATTCCACCCGTCGCTCGACCACAGCTAGCAGCGATAATGGCTAATTCACTGTATAACTGTGTGAGAATGTTTAAAAATAAAAATACCTGGGAACGATATTAATAATCAGAAATTAGGAGAAGAATGAATTCTGGAAACATTGAAAACTGTTATCACTCCATCAAAGCGCTGAAGATCAGGACGCACAAAACAATCATTTTGTCACTTGTTTTGTCGGGGTATAAAACGCCTCTTGTTTCGAGGGAAAACCACCAGTTTCCAAGTTTTTGAAAAAAAAATTACTTAAGAACACACTTTGACCTTAGAACAGAGTACGTAATTGAACAGCAAGACAGAATATGTGTTTGGGAATTACGTGATTGATACGTCATTAGTAGTTTTATAATAACGAAGGACATTAAGCAATGACAGACTGGTCATTGGCTAGAATGGAACAGAGGAGGAATTCATACATTTTCGTGAGAAACATCTCTTATAATACGTCCATTTGCAAGACCAAGAAGAAGATGTGATATAACATGATGATGAAACAACGATAAACGCACATCAGCACCGCTCTTGGTCACATTTTAGAATAATAATGACGATAAAACAATAATATCAAAAATACAATAACCACAAATTCAGCAACAGCAACGTCATTCATTTTAAAATCATTGTAATGTAATTCCACACGACGCAACTTCCTTCGTCTCCACCTATCTATTACTTTATTACAGAAATAAATTAATCGGCATCCCAACTTTTTCCCAATACAGACACACTTCAGCCATCTACAGGCGAATTCACAAGTCATTTCCCTAAGTGAGGTTATCGATTGTGGGGTCAAGAATGTATGCTACCGCCATCTATTGGCGAAGTTTCGAAATACAACTGCAAGCACTTGCATTGGACGTAGTATTGCTTCTGCTATCTATTGGCAAATTTTCAAAATACAACTACAAGCACTTGCATTGGACATAGTGTTGCTTCTGCCATCTACTGACCAACAGATGAAACTACACGAAAAGATTGTGAGGTTAATTCTGATCAGAAACACATTTTACAGAGAATTCCATTACTTAATCTTTTTTTCTTTGTAATGTACAAAACCATATAAATATACCCAACAATTACAGTAAAGACTATCATTTGAACCTGAACTAAGGAAACTTACCTATCCACGTAGCCATGTATGCCGTCCAGAAAGTTTCTGGAACCCACTTCGACAGGGACACGCTTAATCCACACTTATAATCCAATAAACAATTCTTTAACACTGCTGGCATTTGTGATGTTAACACTAAGTTTCCTACTGTACTGTTTCACTATAAAAATAACACGGACCCAATGTCTAACCTCTTCCATCACAAACAAACACACAACAAATGACAAACGCTCTGCGAAAGCTTGCTGAATAGAACAAATGATGTATAGTAATATAAAGTTAGTATATGATTTAGTAAGTGTTTGAAATAGCCGCGTGGTAAAAGGCATGGTGCTCATAATCAATAAGTGCCGACGCGTTGAAGTTCGTGTACCACGATTCCTTTCGCTTTTTTTTTTCTTTTTTAAAATTCTTTTTCTGGATCCTGTCATACGATGTTTGCTTAAAAGTAAACGATGTGAACCACGAAGATGGCCCTCTTCTAGGTTGTAGCGCCGTGTAGTGTGGTAGAAGTTCACCAATGTTTCAGAGGCCCTTGTTGCCTCCATCATCAAGGTGATGAATGATGAACGGGTGAGTGAGTGTGCAGTACTGTATTTTTCTCATCTGGGATAGTTCAGAGGATGCAATATTTTGATTGGAGTGGATGCAATAAATCTCTAGGAGACTGTAACTCTGTTTCTTCTGCATTACGAAACTCACTCAAGATCACGACTGGAATGGTTAGACTTTCACCTTCGGGAGTTCAATATCAAGGCATGATAGGGAAATGGGATATGAAGGTGTGGACTGGACTGAGCTGGCACAGGATATAGTCCTTCAAACAGAAGACAAGTCATTTTACATTGCTCTTTAACTAGTTTTCTTTTAAGAAGAACGAGATTACTGCATTTAACACAAACATATGTCTCTTTTATGACTAATAAAATATACAACCGGTTTAATGCAGAACAAGTCGTGTTTTTTCAGAAATTCTGGATACACGTGGGAACGGAAATTAATTTTATTGATTTCCATTCTACTGTTTTATGTGGCGGAAAGGGAATGCTAGACACTGTTAAAATCAGAAATTACTTAACGGGGTATCACACAGTAAACAAACGTTACATAAATTATGTTTTGGTGAAAAATTTTGTTTTGTTTCCTCGTATCAACACTAACTGTTGAAACCGAATGAAGTAAACAGAGGCCAGAATACTTACAGAATACAAGGCTGGCATAAAAGTAGAATTCAAGAATATTATTTCACCATACAGACGGATGGTTAATGGGACATTCATCTCCAAATCTATCCGCATGGACGCGAGGAGACGGTTCAGACAAATCAGTCTGCAATATAACTAAACCCCCCATAAATCAAACTGAGAGCCGCGGACATGTCCCAGAATTACAAGTGGAATGTCCCGGCGATGTCTTCGGTTAAAGATGGTTCCATTACAAAATTAACATCCTGTATTATTGCATCAGAAGTCCTCACAGCTGGAAGTTCTGGATGCTGGACGCATACTCGGCTCTATATGCCGACGACTTGGAGCGACCGGTGCGATTAGAGAATTCGGAGAAGCGGTCGGTCTCACCTCCTGGGTGGTGAGGTTGAGGCATTAGGAGCACGGGGTGGAGGTTCAGCGACTTCCTGGACCCGCCTACTGACTGTGCATCGCCCACGAAACCTCCATTCACTTCACCTGCAATCACACCTGCCTGAGGTCAGTAGTGAAAGGACGGGATAACAGCGCGTTGCGTCATGAACTCATGCTTTACAAATCCGGGTCTCTGCATCGACACTTAGCGGCGGTACAGGAGTTACGTTAAGTTATTATTCGATATTGTAGTTGCTTTCTGTCGTTTCTCTCAAGAAATGCGTTTTGTAATCACTTGATAGGTATTAAATTTGTTATTTAACAACGCTGTATCAAATCTATTATGAACTGAGTTGCGATTTTAATTCTGACTATCTTTGCATTGTGCTATATGATACAGAAGTTACCTAAATTAAAAACATGTTCTAATCATCGGAATATATGCCATTATGACAGCTTAACCGAGATTTTCATATGCGGTGTGGATGTAAATGAAGTTTATTATGTTTGCAGTATCATGGCGCGTGCACTCTCACCTTTGTAGAGCGAGCCGTTGGCCGTGTACCCTGGCTCGACCTGCAGTCTGACGTGGCGGGTTGCAAGGATGAAGGCGAGCGCCGCCAAGATGACGGCGTCCAGGCAGCCGATGACGCCCAGAAGGTAGGCCCACCGCAGACCGCATTCCCCCAACTCGTAGCGGCCCGCGGATGTGCCGCAGGTGCGCCTCACCTCGCTGGCGTCCCAACCGGCAGGGTACGTCACGACGCCCACAATTAGACACACCGCTGCAACACGCCAGGGAGGAGACAAGGCTCCATGCATTTTGGATGATCAGTTTCACGCACAGCCCCATTTTCTCGCATTATTCACTAAACACGACAGTTAAGTTGTCCCAGAAGCCTACTGAAAATGAAACGCAGTAAACTAGAATTTAATTTCATTACGAAAAAGGTCTGGCGTCCACGCATCGGCACGACTTGTCGCCTTCTACGACAATAGCCATCAGTGCGTCGGCTTTTTCCGTAGATGTTTGGTAGGTCACTTGTTGCATGACGAGTATCGCTTCGATCGTCTTGTACCTGTGACTCAAGGGGACGGTCTAATCGAATCTAGTGTATTTATAGTTTTGCTCAGTTTCTCTAGTCGACGACCGGCTCCTTGCAAATCCTTACTACCTATTTATAGTCATTTTTTCATTCTGACCTAGGACACAAACGCAATTGAAATAACTTCGACTACAAACACATGTTAAAAAAGACTTTAGAAATGTTAAAATTTTCTTCAGTAGTTATCACACTTGTTTTCAGGATCTTGGTCATCAAGCGATGACATGGGCAGACGAAACATGACGATTGTGCTCTTTGTCAGCCTCTGCGCAGAGAAAGGAAGGAAGAAAGAAGGAAGAAGGGCGAAAAACAGCTGGATAAAACAAAATAATGTCACATCACTTTCACTAGAAAGTTCAAACATGCCACTTCATGTGAATTAACAGCGGTTCCTATTAGCGGTAAATTTGCGTATTCAGTAAATCTCTTGCTTCTCTACACAAACCCAAGACTGAGGTTTGTCGCAACACGGAAAGTTCTGCTACAAGTTAAAAGAATATTCTCACTACTGCGTACAGCAAGCTAGCTTTTTTTTTTTTTAAAAAAAATAAAGTTTCGTTTTATGGATACGATTATTACTAGATAGATTCTGAATGTTTATTCCGGGAGTGACGCAGTTGCTATGACCTGCCAATCGCGTAATGCGCTTGCTGTGTCTGTCCGTCTGCCTTTACCTTCGTATTTCCGTTTTAACATTAAAAATTAACTACAGTAATACGTAATAATGCAAGATGTTGGCGGATTAATATGAAAAATGTAATACGATATATGATCGTGAATTAGGTGGTCTTCAAAATACCACTGCAGCTGATCGCTGCACTGTGATTACGGTACAAAGGCGAAGAATGTTGAGAGAAAGAGGGGAAAAATAAGATGGATGGAGACAGGCACAGGGTAAACATTGTTCACTTTGCATAGTAACTTTCGCTTTTGTTGCCTAATTTGTTTAGAATAGTGAAGTATCGTATTCTTCCGAGTTCTGCGTCACTGGACACCTTTACCCCTGACCGGGCCAGAGCAACTTCAGCCTCAGCGTTTCCGGTCTGATGGCAGCCATTTCCGGAAGCAAACGACGCGCTTTTAACGCCAGTCCAAAGAAGTGTCAGCCAGTCGTCCACCGTCAGTACAGACGAGATTCTAAAGACGAGCTCGACATTAAATCTTGCCGACCAGTTTCATCCTTAGCCACATGACAGATTACTTGTTATGTATCCCAGCGTTTCAACCCTTTATATGCTATGCCCGAGATATGTCGTTCAGCCACACAGACCACTTGTTCTGAATAAATATCATATTTAGTAGTGCCGGTAAGAATATTCTTCTGGGTTAATGTCTTTCATGTTTAAAATTGCGAATGTATTTACCATGGATACACCGTCGAACAAGAAACGGCTTATTTTGCACCTTAAATGAAAACCCTGAACTGGCGTAATTACATCGCCCCGGACGAAACACAGAAGCTTCGTCATCCAGTGCAGGTGGTAATGTCTCACACCATGATATTATGACTATGGTGGGAACATTTCGTTACTAAATGTCTGCAGTTTCAACAGACGTAAGGTACCAGGCCACAGCCTGGGATTTTTCAGTCCATTAAGAAACAGTAGAATTGCAGGCTCTGCACAGTCGTAGAAATCAGGTCTGTGGCTTAAGCAATATATTCAAAATCATGCATTCTTACCCAGTATTTAAGATACAGAAGGTGGAAGTCGGTTTCAGTCTCTACCGAGGGACCGAACATCGACATCCCAGGATTCGTAGGCGGAGATATTGAACATGTTCGCTGCGTTTGCAAAATGAAAGGCGTTTGCTTCTAAGTCTATTTATTGAACTGATAAATCATGACACAACAAATTGCCTTTCGTTTCCACCGAAAGGCTTTTTGTCGCTTTGAACATAATGCTGTCCGTATAATTAAGCACGTACTGCATTCAGAGCGGAACAGAACTTTCCTTCACTACGTTTCGTAAGGGTCAATGTGAGTTCAGACACGAGGCTTTGGCGATAGAAATCGAAAGGTCCAGGCTGGGCCTATTCTGTTCATAATAATCTCGTCGTTTCTAATTGAGCGTCAACACAATTTGTTTCAACTCGATTATCTGCTGAGTTCTTTATTTTAATCATCGCAGGGCCAAGACTTGTCAGATCGACGGTAAGAAAATTTAACGAAAGGGAACGTAGATCATCTGCGTATATAACGCAAAAATGAATTATGTCTTGTGCAAATAGGGTGTGAGATGTGTTCTGGCATCAGCTGGCTCAGGACAGAATCCAGTTCCACGTCTTCTTAACGATAATGAACATACAGTTTGCATAATAGCAGGAGATTGAAATGATTATAAACTTTCAAGGTGAGACTGCAGGGCGTAATATGAAGTTGATTTCAAATTCTCGCATATTTTATGGCTAAGTCTGCAGCAAGTCTTCGTAAAGAACGCCACGTACTGTTAAGCAGAAGCCCTTGACTTATCGGTCGTTCACACTACAGCAGCGAGTTTACAAGCAACGTTGAGTATCCTTACGTGTCTAGGCTGCGTAGAACGATTTCTAGGCTTCGTTGCTTCGCGTAACAATTCATCATTGGAAGGGTTAAAGACCCGGATTTGTTTGTTTGTTGGATCGCCATGTTTGTGCTACCTGACGGAATATGCTGATTCGAGGTTATCATGTATGTATTGTGTTTGTTTGTTTGTTATTCGCATGGCAGGTGTTTCTTCATGTCGTGTTTAGATGTTCTCCTCTTTTTACACAATTACGTGCGCAACGTAGGGCAACCCACTGAAACAGGGACGAAATTTGCATATAATATTAAAGTGGATCTCGGTTAAGTGGATTTTGGCAATATTGCGTCAGCTGAGGACGAGTAGTGGACTGTGTGTCAGGTTTTGTTTCCAGTAATATGCTTAATTTGTTTGTTAATTATATGTGGTACTTAGTTACTTGCTGAGAGGTACTTAGCGATCTATTTAATTTGCTATCTCGATCGTTTTTCGATTCGTTGCTTTCTTGTTTGTTTAATTACTTACAATTGTTACAGAGTTAGTATTTCAGTTAATTACTCGGTTAAATACCTACTTAAATGGTTTATTAGTTCGTTACTCAGTCACTCGTGACTGGATACTTCGCTACGTACTTAAACAGTGGGTCAGTCAGTTAGTTAGAAACTTAATTAATCAGTTTGTTAGTTAATAACCTTGCTTGTTATGTCGTTGATTGGTTAGTTAGCTGGTACATCTAGATAATTAATTTCGTTATTAGTTTGTGGCTCAGTTACTCAGTCAAGTTACACAGGCAGGCAGGCAGGCAGGCAGACTCCTATGCGTGACCGAGAGTTGCTTTCCGTTCGAGTCCCGTTATGCCAGAGCAACGGTGAGACAGGCCCAATGACCTTATTCGGGTGACCTTCACTGCCTTAGCTACAACGCTATGACTGCACAGAAACCGTGTGTATTCTCGCGAGAAGTTGTGGTTGCTGACTTTTTGGACACCGGGTGGCCATGGAATGTGCTGCAAGTAGCACAGGTTTTCGTTTGTCACTAAATCGACAAGGACCTAAAACCACTGGGCGATGGAATTAGAATC
>NW_019059616.1:327875-360049 GCF_000696155.1 Zootermopsis nevadensis
TGATTCTCTGCGCCACATTGCGCGCACACGAAAACTTTCTCCTGTTGCGGAATGTAAACGCGCAATCCCACGAGATTGGGGGAGCCGCCAGATGAAGAAAATAAATCATGAAGATTCTAGTTGTCTAGTTTTCTTGATTCTCTCTTCGTTCGTATGTGCTCGACCGAAATGTTCTCTGTAATTTATATTCAGACCCAGCTAAACCATTTCCTTTCCCAGATAACACAAAAACAGAGAAAAAAATCAAGGCATTCGTAAGTTGAGAGTTAGCAAGCATTTTCGGTATGTATTCTACTTTAAGCTATATAATCAATATTATTTAATTTAACACTGAAATAAACTATCCAGTGGCACGTCTTTGTGGAAAAAAAAGCAATCAAAAACATCCCAAATATAAGATAGGACTTCAGTTCATTACAATGCAACATCCAATGAGTTCACGGAGGTGTGTGGCCAGTTTCACACTCCAGCCGTCTTTGCTCCTTTTATAATTGCTGTCTTTTTATTCTAAGAAAGAAAGTACAGGTGACCGTAGAAATTTGTTACAACAAAGTCACGCGCTGGTCGTGCGTCATCTGTTTTTCCGTCACTACTCACGGAATGATTTGCATGTTCCATGACGATGGACTAATCGCACAGATCTGAGACAGATGCTGCGAGTTAAATTTCTACCTGAGCTGCTCCATTCTTTCACATTCAGACACTTGACTCAAGCCTCTCTTTAAAAGTTCGTACTTGTTCAGATTTGTATGACAAGTAGGGACATTGGAAGCCCTGGGGAAGGGGAGGTTTACGACGCACTGGTGTTCTAGAGGTCACACGTTTCAATTTCGGCCCTGACACGAACTACCTTTGACTGAGGAGTTCAGTGGTTTTACTCCGCTACTCCAAGACACTCACTTAGCACTCACCTGCATGACGTCATGTCTCCTAACTCGTAGAAAAATTCGCTAATTAATGTTTAGAAAATCAGACACAAACATAAATTAAATCAACATAACCTGAACCGAATTCAATTGTGTTGCAAAAATATAGCATAAATATATAAGAATAAAAAAAATTCATTGTGACTGCTGCCATATGTAAAAAATCAAAACATCATATGAGCCAAAGAGGCAATACGTACTATAAAGTTACACCCATCATTCATAATCATCGTATCATTCAACGCCATATATAAGCTCTATAGCTGAAGTAGTGTAAGCATGTCAAGGAAGATGAGAGAGGCGGGGCATATAGCACGCATAAGATACGGTTAAATAACTAAGAATCGACAACGTGAGAACAAACATCACCTACCTGAGGAAACCTGGATCCACGCACAGACGTGGAAGACGGTGGTAGATTGGAAGAAGAAGAACAACAACATAGCGCATATGGCGAGGAGGGCGAGGATGACGGCCAGTCCCACGAAGACGGTGGCCGCCCTGAAGGCAGGGCTGGACACAGTGGACAGGTCATCCAGGCTACCCTGACAGTCCTCACCGCCTCCTGACGAACTGTGGAAGTAGCACCTCGCCCACAGCCCAAACCGCCCGGGATATTCCGACTCCAGGGTGTCGCCTATCCACTCTGGTGTAACAAATGCCACCACCACGATTATGGCGTAGCATATAGTGAAAATACCCCACAATACCCCAATGGCTTTCGAGTTGCGCACGTAGTTGGTAGCGTAAATGTGTGACGACTCAACGTATTCCACTTTGGAGCCCATTGCTTCGAAACCAACGTACTCTGCACTCTCTCTCTTCAGTATTACGAATAATAATAATAATAGATGCAGCCAGAACAACGTCACAAGCTGTTACCTACACTGTAGGACGGTCATCACACTTTTATCCGAATGTTCGACAATCGTCAACATCACAAAATGTTCAAACTTACGAGCGATTCATGCAGTTTGTTAAAACTTCGGTTGAACACAATAAAATGGCGACTGCCTGGCCTGTTACGAGGTGACTTCAAGTCTGCTGATGAGGGCCGCCTGCTGCACGTATTGGCCTGACAAGTAAGTTCTCATACCTGCCAGTAGATGGAGACTCGAGGCTTTGTCGGTGTCTCTACCACGAACAGTCGCACCTTCGAAGAGGCGTCCTTCGGTTGTAATATCACTTTGTAGGAGTAGCTTAGTCTCGGATGACAAACGCATTGTAATGCAGGAATACATTACTTCGATCCAGAAATAATCTCACATCTCTCTTCTTTCTTTCTTCATCTTCTCCCACAACTATCAGGTTCCTTGAAACCAGTTTCCAGGTGCAAACGTTGAGTTTGTCTTTTCATCTTGGAGGACTCCGTAACCCCAGGGTGGCCTGGACGTGTTGCACAAAGTTGTGAACCAACAGATGATCTAGTTGCTTGGAACTTGCACATCCAGGAACAGTCGCTAGATACCAACATTTCGGTAAAGAAAACATGTGAACCAACAGATGTTTTAGTTTCTTGGAACTTACACATCAGTCGTTAGATACCAACATTTCGGTAAAGAAAACATAATTTATTTTCAACCCTGAAGATGAAGACAGTATGTTACTCCGAAACGTTGGCACCGATCGACAAGTCTACACAGTTTTATAAATTGGAGGTTTTCACGGCGGTGAAGATGATGTTCTTCTGGGTTCTGGCGCCGTGTATAGTAACAAATTTGAAGTCCGAGAAGGTGAGAAAATAATATTAAAACGGATATTGGTTACGAGAATGTATATCGAATTGAAGTCTCTCTAAAATAATGTACAGTAATAAGCCTTCGTACAATCGGTGTTCAATTTTGAATTTTATTTCAAAATGCTTTGTTAATATACGATTTAATTTGTTCAGTACAAAATCGAGCTTATCATAAACTCATAAATGTGTACGATGTGCAGAAATAAACTTTAACAATGAAAGATCAGACAACTGCGTTAAAAATCAGCAACGTTAACCTGTCCCATTATGCAACCCAAATAACACTCATGTAGTATGAGTTGCCTATGCACCGTGCGACTCGAAATCCTAAGTGACCAGAGAATTTGTAACAGAATAAATGTTGTTACAAAATGTGAACGTCAGTCACGACCGTCTCTTACTTTTAATGCCTCTAAAATGTATAAGGGGCGTGGAGGTAAAATTCCGTGAATGCTTGATATCTGTATATGGAAACAAGTCATTTTTGTTTCAGATGCTTCACCCATACAAAACAACTTTTAGTTCCCATTGAATAGCAGGATGGGTAGATCCCAGATCAGGTCTGGTCGAGAATGGAACTGCATAAGCAAATCCCCCAACCAAGATCTGAACTGTGTAAGACTTGATGTTCTCACAGCGGTGAGTATGAAGATATCCGTCTTCTGGGTTATTGCGCTGATGATGGAGGCAGTATGACCTCTGAAACGTTGGTTAACATCGACCAGACTACACAGCGCAACAACCCAGAAGACGGAAATCTTAATAAGATCTGAACTCTTTATAAATAAGATACTACACCGAGTTACTTTGCTTGTTGCTATT
The DNA here is from genome assembly GCF_000696155.1 of Zootermopsis nevadensis. Next base: position 331,362 of record NW_019059616.1, read on the forward strand.
TTTTACCAGGAAATTCTTGTGTGTGACACAAACACATCTTACAATTTTAAATTTAAGCAACCTGCAAAATAATGCATAAAGGGTACATTTTTGCAAAGGTAAGAGAAACACTACATATAACAAGTGTTATTGATCTCCTTTATTTTCATTCAATGCATTTTCAGGTGATGTCGCTCACAGCCACAGAGTTCCACCACAAACACAAAAAAAAAAAAAAAACCTGATTTTGGAAAAATCCAGAATTGTTTTAAAGGCAAGAGACGTCAGTTTCAAGTCACAAGAACACTTCTGTGTCTGCTTGGATATGCCACAGCAAAATTCACGTGCTCTGTGTCGTTCTCAAATCACCTCACAAAAAAGCTGAACTTCTATGGACAGAACGTAAGAAGTTACACAAGAACAACAAAAGCCAGCTATTAAAACATCTCCTGAGAACCGAAGTGTGCACGTCAGATTTTAAGTCAGTGAACAAAAGTGCCTGAATAACATTCCATTACCGACTACCAAACACGAAAACCTTTGAGTTAGCAAGTAGGAAAGACGCAGGTACTATCAGTACTAGTGGGTTTACAGACGCATCGGCTACTACGGCCATTTGCACCGACGATGATGGCATAACACTCTTTTACAAAATGGCGTCTCTATATCCCAACAGGTTGCCCAATTGTCAGTAAGTGGTAATTTCAGACTCTGGATAGGCTTTGTGTAGCGGCTACTCCGCCCCGACTCCGTCATCACAATTCAGACTCTTGAACAGGGCACACCACAAGCAAGATGCGAGAGGATGGCGTCTCAGCCAGGCTAATGGAAATACTTCCCTATCCCCGACAGGTTAACATTAATCCAAAAGAGAAAAGACATTCTATAAAAACAGTAATCCTATGACAGTGACGCGATAATTATCCTACGAGCCAATCACAAGAGCCTCCACAGTTCTATACATATAACATACCACAAAAGATGCACATGATACATGAATGACAGAGAGTAGAGGAGAGGTCACCACCTCTTGTTCTGAGACATCCACAAAGTCCCTTCGGGGTTTTGAAAAATTGTGGTGCACAAATAAATTGAGATAGCCACGTGCGGTTTGCGGCAGATTACAGTGAAACTCCGAAAGTTCTTTACTGACCTCAGTAGACCTCGATGTGGGCTCCCTTGGTAGCACGGAGAACGTCCAGACAATATTCGACCTCTTGCCATGTTCTGTGGAGCATGTCCACTGGAATAGCCGAGATCGCAAGATGGATCAGCAGAGACGGTCCAATGCCTTGGCCTCCACGTTCACCAGACATAACACCACTGGATTTTTTCCTGTGGGGTTATGTCAAGAGCAATGTGTTCCGAACACCAGTTAACAGACTTCATGACCTGAAGACCCGTATCAGGAATGCGATCTCAGCTATTCCAACGGACATGCTCCACAGAACATGGCAAAAGGGCGAATATCGTCTGAACGTTCTCCGTGCTACCAAGGGAGCCCACATCGAGGTCTACTGAGGTCAGTAAAAAACTTCCAGAGTTTCACTGTAATCTGCCGCAAACCGCACGTGGCTAGCTCAATTTGTTTGCGCGCCACAAATTTTCAAACCCGAAGGGACTTTGTGGACAGACTGTATAACTGTTTCAAATATAGATAAATTTTGTTGGAGTAAAATATCTGGTAGTCAAAGCATTCATGTTTCTAAACCAAAGAAATTTGATGGCTGTCTTCTTGATTGTTGCACCCTGTAGTGTGGTAGAAATTTACTGACGTTTCAGTCCCTGCTGCCTCCATCATCAGGGCGATGAGTACCCATCACCCTCAAACGTCAGCAAACTTCTGCCAGACTACAAGATGCAACAACCCTGAAGACAGCCATCTTCAGACTCACTGCCATGAAAACCTCAAATCCTACAAAATAAATTTCTAAACCACAACCAATTTTGGAATGGTGCAGTTTTAATCCAAAATAACTTCTGTCCCAGATTTGAGTTGATTTTGAGAATTCTGTACTGCTATCCATACTAGCTACTGGATAATCCAAAATCTGTGTGCAGTGAGAATATGTAGGCAGAGAAAACAATAAATAAATTCATCAGTCCAGGATCACATCGTGTAAATGCTTCTCCTAACGTGATACGGTTAAAAATAAAAATAATGTAGAAGCCACAAAGGTGCAAAAAGATTCAGACTAACTTTCATTATTATTAAAAATCAGGTGACAAGAAACTGTCTTGTATGGAAGGCACCATTCACTTCAACATTCATCATCCTAGATATCATCAATGAGAATAAGTCTGGTTTAAAATTCATTGCCATTATGCATTAATTCGTCAGTACTGAATCTCTTCCTCTGTACTCATTTACCTGGTGCAGAACAAGCCATTTATATAAACATTTAACATTGGAGTCATGAAAACATTGTTTTTACAATTTTGAATCTGAAGATACCTGGTATAATTTTAATCTACAATGTGGTATAAGTTTTCCTTATGTGATGAGGAAAATTATGTGCATGACAGCGCTAAAAGAAAAGGATGTAACAGGCCCCATCACATTGAAACACTGAAGTTTAATCAACCATGACAATATAAAGCTTCAGTTCTCAGGCAGTATCACTGCACTACACATCCGTTACCTAGCTGGAGAACCTGTTTCGTTAGTACCAAGATGAAAAATGCAGTTACAAATACTTCGGCACATTATGCAATATCCTTGATCACCTCTTCAACCTCATCCTTTGAGAACATATGAAACAGCTGTTTTGGTGTCATAGTCATCACTTCAACATTTGTCGAACTCAGTTTCTCCTCCATTACTTGTTTCAGGATTGTCAAAACTGCATTCAGAGCCTCCTTCAGCGTCATGGACTGAAAACAACAAGTTTGGCAATTAAAAATCTCGAACCTTCTCCTGAAATGTCAAGGTGTAAAAATAATACACAGGAGAAAATTCCAACTGACAGCTCAAAATTTCTTATCATCCCGTATTCTTTCCAAAATACACTGCTCAAGGTAAACAAAACTAGAATGTTTCCATTTATTATGTATGGTTGTAAAAACACGGCCAATTATTTTGACATAACAAATGTTGGACTTCATACAGCTCATGTAGTATTGCTAGGGTAGTGAAATAAAGCACCGAACCATCTGCAGCCACAGGATATGAAAGTATGTTGTGTAGAAAACAACTCTTGTTTAACCCTCTTAGAGGACATCTCGGAATCAATCACCATGGTGCAACTGTGTCAGTTGCCACAAGTAAGAATCGCAGAGTGTATATGGGTGGACTGTAAGCTAGTAATGATTGCCAACATGCACTACTCAAGGTATTTTCTACATATTATAACAGTATAACAGAAAAAATTGTCCAGAGTTGAGATGAGCACCTTATGATATACTTCTTGTAAACTCTGTTGAGCACCCTCGCTTCCTGATCCAATTGCTTTTGCTTCAAACTGAACAAACGTTCCAGATGGGTCCATGTGGAAAAGCTGCGGGCCCTTCTCATCACAGCCGGCAAACAAGATCGCCACACCGAACGGACGACTCTAAAAATGAAACAAAGTGCATAGCGTTTGAGATAAACTTCTATCAGACTATATGGTGCAATAACCCAGAAGACAGCCATCTTCTTGAAACAGTGAGCATTTTGAAACACATGGTACTTAAAAAACTTGATGTTAAAATATAGGTTTATTACAAATTTAGAATAAATATTACATTAAAATCGATAAAAGATTTTGTAGGGATATTTTTGCAAGTGACTAACTACAATCTGAACAACTGGGGTCTGAATTTATGGAAGAGGCATTGGTTTCTCTCCACATGCAGACAAGTTCCATTAACTTATTCCTCAATTAATTATAAAAAGCTAAAATATCTGTAACAGAGACAACTCAGAGAGCAGTCAGTTGTGTAACAAATTACAAACTGGACAACTAAGGTTTGATTTGCAAAAGAGACAAAGATATTTCCCTCTGTCAAGAAATCCAGACCACCTCTGTGACACAGCCTCGTAACAAATTGGCACTGGGTGGGAATCCTTTTCCCACGCCAAAAAGCAAATCACACACCCACCTAACGCTGAGGTTAAGAATGTATTGAGCTTTTCCTCCATTACATCCTTCCTCTTCATGGGCTGGTAATTAAGCATAGAGACACATAACTTCACTCCTACATGATCCTTGTTAAGTAAAGGTATCAATCTAAAAGACTTATATGGTAATCAGAAAAGCTACAGTGCATGTTATAATGTACTGTGACCCATGTGAAGGTGTTTTACCATTGCCCCTCCATCATCATCTGAATCTCCAAACTGGATGGCCAGGTTTGACACTGCCTGAGCTGCTGACTCCACACTCATTTTCTCATTGTAGATGAACCAGTGGTTCTGGCATTCAATTCTTGCTCGGTCAATCATGGTCCGTGAGTCAGCCATAAGCCCGCTCACTGCACAGCCTGCAATGTGCAAGATATATCATCACTCAATCTTCAATCCCCATCAGGGAAACAAAATATTAAAATCTACTAACACACTGAAACCTGATGTATGATCTGAAGCTTCCATAGCAACTAAGTATAACGAATTCTGATACTGTCAACACATGTAGGTATGTGTAACATATCTGCAGATCTCACAAATCTAATTTTAACTCTATAATCAGGTTAAAGCCTGCTGAATAATCAGTTATGTTGAATTATGCACAAGTGCATTCAAATAACATATACAAAATTATATTAAAATACAGATGAGGGTAATTAGGATTGAAAATTTTCCAAAAAAAGAAACAAAAGAAGATTTAGATATACATAAACATTAATTTTATTTGTTAGCACTTGTAGTAAAGTGGAAACCATAAGGACTGGAAAATGTCACAAGCAAGAAGAGTTAATAAAGTTAATACATGCTGACTGCAGGACAAAGACTTCCAAATAATTCACATAACGTAACGCACAGACACAAACTTTTTCAGCAAAAGAAATTGGGAGGGGGAGATACTGAATTTATAAGTTTGCAGGTAGGTTTTTGAACAATTTTTCAACCCCTCATGAGACACTAAACAACAGATGTGAATGGAATGAGAAAAAAGGAGGAGTTGTTTGTGCTGGTATCTGACACCTCACCAATCAAACACAGTTCAGATAAAACAGCTGTATCAACAGACTTACCAATATGTTTGTCAATTTCCACAATCTTTTCAACTGTCGTTGGTTCCATAAGGGATGAGGTGATACGCTTCTCCACTGCAAGAACAACCCCTTCAGAAGTGCATATCCCAATTGCTGTGGAACCCAACTTGATTGCCTCAATTGCATACTCCACCTAAAATTGTCCTCACAGCTATATATGCTATTGTACATATGCTTACAGCAAAATATTATATTGGAACTGGAATGACCAGCAGCTGAGAGATCATGGAAATTATAGAAATAAGAGCAGGATAAAAGAAGGATAAAGTTCATTAACACATTCAACTACCATCTCCATTATCATTCATTTTAATTCCCTTCATTATTTCTGCATGAAGTAGGCAACATCAATATTTGTTTAAATGCTGAATATGTTTATATAAGTCACAAGGCAAAAGAACAACGATGCTGTAACATTTATATCTCAAACTATCTGGAGCTGGTGAGTAGACAATGCATAATGTTGGGAAGCAGAATAAACAATAAATAAATAAATAAATAAAGTTCCTATGTGAACTCTTCAGATTTTAAATCTCTTGCAAAAGAAAAATATATGCAGCCCTCAATCAGTTTAGAAGTATTAGGAAGCTTCGCTGAACATTTTAACAAAACTTTATAACCATAAGAACCACATATTGATGTCAACAAATCACACAGCTTAGCTTCCTGTCAATGTAATAGCAGAATATAACAAAACCAGAAGGAATCTAATACAAATTTATTATGAGAAACCTATTGGGATGACTATGTAATACAGTGATAAAGTTGAATAACATTGTCACTTCCTAGCTCCTGGGTGGAACCACATTATTCACTACCAAGCACTATGAGGTTTTCCCAATACAGGTCTAGTAGTGCAACACAAAAACAACAAAATCAACTTGCCTATAATATAGAAGTTCCTGCTGGAAAGTGGCATCTGCATTCAACTTTATCAGAGAACACAATGTACATACAAAGACTGAACTCTGCTTCTCACAACATTCTAGAATTTTGCTGAGACGTTACCGGCGGCGAAATGCCAGTGGTCAGAGTAACAAAAAGCAACGAAGATGAAAAATATGGTACAAATGATTTTTCAATCTTCCTTACCTGAAACAACCTTCCTTCTGGAGAAAAGGTATTAACTCCTCTGTCATATTCAGAACGAGTAAGAAACATCTGTAAATAAAATGTTAGATTTAATTGTACTTGCTTTACTCCTCCACAATTCAAATATACACTTGCTCAATTATTGTACACTTTCAGAACCTAACCTCCCAATTTCATTTCTCTCGAATATACTATATACAGAATGGCTATCTGCATTTTTAAGATGTCATATTTGTTTCAGTTGTCCTAAAACAATAACAGTAAATATTTAAACCTAATTGCAAATACATTACCTTCGACTACAAGTTCAAAATTGCTCTTCTAAAGTAGCTAGTCACTGTCGACAATGCAGCAGCCAGCAACAATTATTATTCGATTTAATGCCAACATTTGATCACAAATATGTCTCCAATATAAATCCGAAATATCCCTATTTAAGATTGATAAACTTATTCTCTTGGAGACGTTAAAAATAGATGTGGCTTTCCTTTCTCTTTCAGTGTGTAGTATCCACTAAATAAGATATCGGCTCGTAAAATATAATTTATTTATTAGGAGATATTGCTAAATAAATTTGATGAAACAGATCAGTGGGAAACTTATCTACTTCCTGCCGACCTGCATTCCTTGATCTACGTCGGTATACATTTGGACAAATGTTTATTAAATGCAGTACTTACAGCTGGATATATAAAATAATACTAGATTAAACTTTCATCAACCGCTTATTAGTCAAACGGTATAGTAGTAGTAATTATTCTTTTGTAAATTTCAGTTCGACATGTACCATGGATGCCAACGGAAAGAATGAGGAATGATGTAATGTAAGCGGGCAGAATAGTCGCTCATTGTTTATATTGTTTTAAAATTTTAGTCTTGTAAAAATATTTGTTGGAATCTAGAAAACAAATACACATATCTATACTTACCTACTAATTTTATTTGGCAGAAAGTGATGATAAATTAGCGTCAATGCAGTTATGCGATATTAGTACCATCTATACGACATTTAGAAACTAAAAATAAGAAATGTATAACCTACATCCTACTTGTATGTATGCTAGTGTCCTCTTTGGGCAAATATTCATAATAAAATTATGTGAAATTTAGCAGTCATTTTATAATCCAGTGTTAGAGGAAGGTGGGCTTTGGCAAAGAAAATGGCTAGCGCGAAAAAATTTTCGAATAATTTAAGGGCTGTAACGGAATTGGAGCAAGAAGATGATAATTATACGGATTCTTTAGGTGTTGAAAATATCTTTCGGTGCTGTGAACTTTTGACTACATTCTTAAGAAATAAAAAGTGGTCTGAAATTGGTGACACTTTAACTACAATTTCAAAGGCTCTTTTAAAACCAGAAAACAGGTAATGGAGCATATAATAAGCAAAATTAACTTGTCAGGATAGGGAATTTCAACCCCCCTTTACATTTGCATGTATGTATGATGATTGGCATTTATTTAAATTGTGGAATCTGATTTTATAAATCAATTTTTATAAAATGTTATATACAAGTAAGTCTGAAAGTACAGAAAATACAGAATAGCAGTGATATACTATGGAAAAATTGTATCTTTTTATGGAATCCTGAGAAATTTTTTGGTTATGTTGTTACCACAAAACTTCATGAACTTTTATATAAAATATTAATAAACTATAACTTCTTTGTCTTCTTTTTTTCTAATAGGTGTATTTTGATTCTCACATGCTATTTCACATTTTACAGAAACATATTCATTATTATATGAATTACATGAATTCATGCTTACAAGGTGAGCAGGAAACTGTATTTTTCAAGACATAATAATTACAGTATCTAATGTATTTTTGTATTGTTTCAGGAAAAGTGTGCCTTTGCAGGCACTAGAAAGTTTAGGCATAGTCCTGCATGTGTCAGCTGCAGAGTTCAAGGTTGATTCACCAAGTGTAGCGGCTGCTGTAAGCGAAACTTTCCGAGCCCTGAGAAACAGTTGCGTTGGTGAACCTAAGATTCAGAAAGATGTAACTGAAAAAACTGTAGCTGTTGATGAAACATGCAACATCTTGAAGGCATTGTCTTTATTACCAAGGAATGAACATAATGTTTTTTGTTTACGGGTTGGAACACAATTCTTAGGAAACATTGTTGTGAACAACAAGGACACTCAACCTATAGTTTGGAGAAAATGCTCAGAAGTCCTAATGTAAGTAACTGAAGGAAAGTGTGCCAGATTGGCCATATATTGCAGTCCTCTAGGGCAGTTGAAAGTTGTATATATGCCTGCAAATGACTTCTGATCTATCTTTCATTGCTAGACTTTAGTAAAATGATTCAACTATTTTGTTATGTAAGATGATGCTACATAACCAGTGTAACTGATGAAGCATTATTAAATAAAATTATCACTTGTGTGGTGAAAGTAAGGAATAGTATGTTTCAGAAGTATTTTTCTGTTCCAGAGATCTATTGAAGTATGAAGACAAGAAGGTTGCAAATTATTCATCAATGGTCATATACAACATCTTATTGGGTCATCCAGACATAAGTGCTGCTGTGGAAAACTGTAAAGAAATCTTGGAAATCCTGATAGACCATGCCATGGCGGACTCAGAATTTGCGTAAGCTTTCGTTATTTTTGATGTAAATATGTCTATACGGAAGAGTCGTGCGGCAAAAAAGTGAAAGGAAAACGTGGAACGAAAATGTGTAAGATCTGTATCAACAAATCCACAACAATGGTTACCTAGGGAATGTCGTGTTTACTCGGCATTGTTGTTACCTAACGTGTAAGATCCATATCAACAATGTGTAAATATGGACCGACAACAATGGTCAGCTTGCGTGCATCATTATGTTACCTAGGAAACGTCATCTGTTTACTCGGCATTGTTGTGTTACATTACTGTCGTCAACAATCCGCTTTCGTTATTGCGGAAAGAGCTGAGCTGTGATCGCTTGTAGAAGAAGATAATTTTGACATTACATTTCATTATATTACGCTACATTCAGCTACCTTCCATTCATTGTATTTATTGCCAGCCAGTATTGTTGCAGGTGTGTGTTAGAAATTCAAATCCTTTTTCTTGCATTGTTATACACGCAGGAGTTCATATAAAAGCTGATCATTGTCGGTCCATATTTACACATTGTTGGTATGGATCTTACACATTTTCGTAACCCTGTTTTTGCCGAATGACCCTTCCGTATAGATGTATTTACGTCAAAATTTTTGTGTGAGATCCCGAACACCTTGTATGTGTTTCCACAAGCTCTTCTAAAGGCTGTGTGCTGAGTATTTGTTGTATTACTGTATTTTTTATGCATGCGTCTGATTTTTGTCATATTTTATGATTGTGAATATGATTCAGAAGGCTTGTGGAGTCTCACAGTGTCTTCCTGTTTTCAGACTGTTTACTGTTGAGTTGCTGCTGTCAAGGATGGGTTATCTACCAAAGGTGTATGAAAAAGTAGCTGTGACACACCGTCTCTTCTTACTTGATGCTGTGCATTTTATGATTACTGCAGACGGTGACGCCCGTATTCCTGTCACTTCTATAACATTCTTGGCCAGTCAATTCAAAGTTCATTCTGACTGCATTCTTAAGACCTGTGAGAAGTATGTTGAAGGTCTGGAGCCTGCAGAAGTGTCAAAACTGCTTCAACTCTTGGCTTCTGCGTCTGCCAACGGCAACTATCGTTCAGAGCTGCAGAAGGACACCTCTCTTCTTATTACGTGTTCAAGTAAGTTACTGTCTATCTTCATGACTTCAGAGCCATTGTCAAAAAGGAAACATTCTTGAGGAAGCAGGATTTAATGAGGACTTACTGTTTGTATCTGGCCCACTTCACACTCGCAGGCCATGACGTAGCTGTTTGTTGGTTCAAATTTCCCAGTGTTCTCATAGGGCAGAATTTTAAACACTACTTTCTTCTTCCTTTGTAGCTGATATTTCACTGTAAGGTTTAAACCTTTTAATACGTGATTCTAACTTTCATAAAAGTGCTGTTTGGTGTGTAGCTTCATTTATACTTGTATGTCATTGCTTGAGTTGCACTTTAGCATTGTAATATTTCTTATTTTTATGTTAATTTTCAAATAAATAAAAGCAGAAATATTAAAATGGGCCTTGAGAAATAGAGTGTGAGGATGTAATTAAGTTGTGTCAGATTAGGCTCAGGTTCTATAATGGATAATAAATGTCAACAGTTTGCAGAGACCACACACACTCTCAAGTTTCTGGTCTGTTTTGTCTGAAATTTGCAAACAGATGGCACAGTGTCTGTTACGTATCCTGTCTGACTGAAAAAAGGAAGAAAATATTAAAATTAAGATATATTATCAGTTGGACTGACTTATTAACTAAAACATGTGAATGGTGTGCCAGTACCATGTTTTGTTCACAAGCTCAGTTGTCAGTAAGTAAAGTAACTGGCTACGAGTTGAACAACCAGGGTTCAGTTCTTTATCTCTGTTGTTACACGCAGTGGCAGTCTCTTATTAACACAGCCAGAGTGTGAAATTGAGTAGTCGCGTCTCTCAAGTGCCGAAGTCTGGAATATGTAGAGATGTGCTTCGATGCTTACTGTACACCTTTGTGGCTTGCTCAGATACGGAGAATTTGACATTTCTGCATTTGTTTTTATATTGCAGTGCTGCTATGCAGTATGCACAATCTTGGCAAGATGGGGCAGAATAATTTCTCAGCAGTGCAGAAGTTGGCTGACTTGTCAAGCTTTACGCAAAGCAGTAATATACACGAGCACCCTGCATTTGGGTTCAAGAGCTGTTTGGTGCAGATGCTGGGCAACCTCTGCTGGAGACACCCAGAAAATCAGAATCAGGTAAGTTATTGTTGACTTATAAGTTCCATTTGGCGAAGAAAAGTCTGTAATCTTAAGTCAGCTCCTTGTCACTGCAGCATGGCGCATTCTCAGGTTGCAGACAGAGGAGTCCGCTTCAAGTTATTTAGGATAGCTTTGAATATTTGAATAAGAAGTCGTCACCCGACAAGGGGCGGTTCTTCGGCTTGAGGGTCGTGCCTTTGTTAACATGTCGTCACATTTAAAAATTAGTGTTTAATTGCTGCGCTGGGTCTTATATTTTATGAATTGTTTAGAACAACATAAAAATGGAAAGTGTGAGCGCATGGACCGAATTCGTTTGACTCAGGATGCAGGTCACTGATGAGCTGTTGTGCGGCTGTAACGAACATTCGGAATCCATAAAATAATGGGAATTACTTCATTAGCGTATGAACTATTAGTTTCTCGTTAATGACTTTGTTTCATGGAGTTAATTAAAATCCTGTCAATTTTGTAGGTATTGTCCTAGTGAAATATAACGGTCTTGACACGCTAAGGATGAGCTACCTTTACACTTATGGCTTCCAGCCAATTTTCACGCAAAATAATATATAAAAAAATAATAATTTGTAGACCATATAACATACGAGAATTATTGTAGCATTGGAGTGAGGAGTAATGTCTCATAGTGCCAATTCATTTCCTTCCTTACAATTACCAGCAAGCTTTCTATAAGCCTGCATCTCGTACTCATAAAAATGTGGTTGCTTGTGTCTTGGTTTGTGTTTAATATTACAGTAATGAAGTAACTGCATGGAGTACAGACCTCTTTAAAAACCTAATAGTCACTGAGTTGGTCATTGAATTCCTGGCATATATGCAACTCCAAGGTTTTATTACCTTTATGAAAGCCCACAATTAAACCCTGTCCTAAGGCAGTTTAATTCAGTTCTGCTGGTCTGATTCCTCCAGATTCATTTTAATATTGTTCTCCCAGTTTGTCCCTTTCCTTGGAGTTTTCGTCCCTAAATCTGCTGTATATGTTGTCAAACTTTTTTTTTGTGAAGATGTTCAATATTTCTGATACTGTTTCACCTCCGAGTTTTCTTTCTCATCCTGTTCCTGGATTCAGCCCCGTTGTTCCACATGCATTTCTTCCTGTCCAGTGTCTCATGCTTTTCAGTCGTGATCGGCATTATTGTGTGTTTCTGCAGGTTCGGAAGCTGGACTGCATCTCAGTTCTCTTGGATTGCTGTAATATTGATGCAAGAAATCCATGTATCCTCAACTATTTAATTTTACTTTACAAGTGTTGTACTCTTGCTTTTCTTGTCTTGCTTCCAGACAGGTGAGTCTTGTCAGCTTTTACTAACAGCATTCAGGATTTATAGCATTACAAGTTTTGTTGCTGTTATTTTGAATACTCGTTTAAAATCGTGGTCATTTAAGGATGTTGCTGCACTTGAGTGGCACAGTTCTTTGCCTCCAGATATTGTGAAGTTTTCTGAACTCGCCTTTCCCTTCTTTGAAAAACATTGTGACTGTGACAGATTCCATCCACCTGCATTTGTTCAGATCCCTGTAGAACCATCTACCAACTCTTGTCCAACGAAGTCAGCCTAAGATTACTTTTGTGACGTTTGCCTGACTCTAAAGATATTCTTAGTTGGTCTTAGGAATATTATTGAGCAAAATCTTCGTAACTGTCATCTTCCTTTAGTTAATATTTCTATATTTCGTATTTTGATAGCCCATCAGAGCTCATTTATTCTTTCTGCGCGCTCCTTGCAATTTCTTCTGTTGTCTTGTACTGAATGTGTTGCTAGCAAAATCTGTATTTCTGTTGTTTTTCTCGTGGAACATATTTGAGCTGAATTGCGCGGTATGTCCTTACAAATGTGCTGTTCCTTGACGAAGCTGACAGTGATCATACAGTGGGTTGTTTTGGCGATTCGAAACCTGTGCGAGAACAACTTGGAGAACCAGGCTGTGATTGCTTCTATGACTCGCAAGGGGACAGTTGATTCGTCTGTCCTCCTTGAGATGGGTCTTACCCTGCACGCAGATGATGAGAGCAAGATTGTCATCATGCCCCTTGATAGAAAGACGTCTTTGTAATGTTTTGTGATAAAAATGTGTATGTATAAGTTTGGGAACTCGGTGCGTGCGCTTGCGCATATGTCCGTAGATTTTGGAAATATAGAATATTATATTTATGTAATGACCAACAAGTATCTCCTTTTGTTTACTCCTTGGTATTTGGTTTATACTGTCATTGAGTTCATTGAACAATATAGGAATCACGTGAAAGTTGTCTGATTAGTGTTCATCTTGTAATTTTGAACAGACATTTTGGTCCTGCAGATTTTGAAGGCATCAAGTGATTTATGTGACATTTTGTTTTATTTTTACTGTGGAACTGTGTGTCATTTTTATTTGAATAGTTTAGGTATTAGTAGAAGTTTGTTAGTTCATTGTCCAAAGACACTATCAACTGCACAGTTTATTAGGCATCAGATTGGAGGGGTTGGTTATCATGGACAGTAAACTGAAAATGAGGTCAGATAAAGCAACCATGAGTAGTTGGAAGGCGATATTATGAAATTTATCTTGAAGGACTGAGGAAAACCAGGACAAGGGATTGTAGCCATGTTGAAATTTGAGTCTTCGTATTTTCACGTAGAAGGTCGTTGATATTGATTATATTTTGCTACGGTGCATATACTTCTAGTGTAGGCTCACAGATGGCAGCTCTGTGATGTTACACATCGCTCGGTGATCCAAAGGTCAGTGTTTAGGCATAAACTTACAAATGTGACATTATATTCTTACCATAAAATCATCCATTTATTTGTTCTTGTGGCTATCCATGACAATTGTATCGTATCCAGTCGAAATTAACAGTTAGTGTCGTATGATGAAGTTTTGGGATGTACAGCATGTTTTATAAATACTGCTACATTAGTGTTGAGTTATTTGCGTATCGTGAGAGAGAATTTTTAAGGTTCTACAAGCCATATAATACATTTTTGTAAGTTTTCCGTTAACAACAGTTATATATGTGCAACCGCCCTTCCGCAGACTGTTTTCTTCTCACTCTGGTTGCCACGGGATGAAGCCCAGTAGCGTGCCCGGTTTGCTGGCCGTTACAGCTTGATATAACTTCGGATAATGCGGAAGGATATAAGGGATAATTGATGTAGGATTCTGTCGGAAAGCAAGAGTCTCCGACTCTCAGGGAATATACGGGGACTGTGATAGTTTTAAGCGGCCGTGCGCCAAGGACATGAAATCTGTGGGGATGATCAACTGCAGACCATACCGAAGTCACCTTGCAGACGTTTCACCTTTTATTCCCTTTCGAGACGCTGTTGTACAATAAGTTATTCTGATTGTAGGGCAGCGCGATGATTCGGCTGTTGTATTTATAATTGTAAGAATCAAGCAGAAACTGTCTGCTTGCCTTGAAGAACCAAACTTTCAGAGAGCGAGTACCAACGCAATCTCGCTTTTTATATTCCCGCAACGTAACTGTTCTTGAATTTTGAATTGAATATGAAAATCCGATTCGTCCCCCAAAAAGTCACTTATGACGTCGGAAACGTGCCGAACAGCCACATTCAAATTCTGGCAATCGTCACTCCACACATACTAGGGCGCCCCAAACCAACGGTCACTAAACCGAATGTCGGGGGAAGAGACTTTCACACGCCAGGATGGCGCCACTCTCTTTCCCAATGTGATACATTGGACAAAGCCAAAAATTAATAAAATCACTCAAATTTTGATGACGTGAGGTGTACCAAGTATCATCTAATCACACCTCCTTCGTTCATATAAACCAGATTAATATGCCAAAGCCTGGTTTACCCTCATCTCAAGTTTCAGTCCGTTCGGGAATTGAGCCACGGACCTGGACTGGCACATATGTTAATACAAAGAAAGATAGTACTGAATATTCTTATAGCCTGTTTTTTGATGTTAAAGTAATTCTAAGTGTTAGAATACGTATAATATGACGTGCTATCGGTGACTTAACTAAAAGAAAGTGGAAGCGGTAGAATGTTGTTTTTAACGTTCTTGTGTTGAACGTTAGGACTGGACAAGTGCGCCTACTTTGCTGCAACCCAACTTATTCCTTTGTGAATACGGTGTGAGGAGAGTAAGGGGCTAGTTAGCTGTTAGACAACACAGAAGTAGGTGACGGTCGTATAGAAATGTTGATGTATCACGACGTCCTTCCGCACAGTAGCTGTGTTGAGGATTCGTATCAGAGCAGCATGATAATATATGAGAATTGGACGTCGGAGGCCAAGTATCAATACCTGGCTTTTTTGTTGTTGTTTCCCTCAGCCCTTGCAGGCAAGAGCTGAACCACAATTTTCTTGCAAATTTATTATTCACAGCTTACTATTTGATGATTAATAATTTGAGAATGCGTAGTAAAATAACCAAAGAAGCAGAGTTGTGAAAATGGTATAATCCAGATATTCATCGCCGTCGACACACAAATCTGCTTTTCCCACCTTATATTTACATCATCCATTGCCCGTCTACAGCTTACTTTCAAGTGATGTCTTAATACAAATTTTTGTGCGCATTTCTTGTTCCCTTTATGCTTCGCTCTTCCCTTCTTAATCATAACGCTAAGAACTCTGCCACTAAGTTTCAAAAGCGTAGAGTGCTTGGAGATTTGGATGCCAGACTAAGTGGTAACTTGATTTGCCAGATAAAATAAAATGGCACATCACCTATACGCGTTAAGTACCAGCTGACTAACCTAACTCCCCAGTGTAGATTTTTTTTCGAAAAGCTGGTTTTCAGGCGGCCAAAGATGTTGCTTGCTCTTGTGGAACTCGGATGTTCTTTGCAGTCGTGAGACAGTTAAATCGACATGTCCATTTGAAGGTCGCTTAATAAGTAACGGGAAGTCCTATGGCGCTGTGCTTCACATATTCTGGGAATCACGTTCGAGACGAAGGAATTTTGTAGATGTCACGAAGCTGGTCGCAAACAGAAACAAATTGAAACACAAGCAAAATACCTATTTCCTGTTTTGTCCATCTTCCGCATCACACAAAAACCTACGTTTTCAATTCTGTTTTGATAAAAATCCTTTCTATGGTGCAATTTCGATCGAGTGTCCGAAAATGTATAACTCTTCTCAAGTAACACCGCAGTGGCTTGAAATTAATGGGGCTGTTCTATTTTGTAAGACTGCTTTTTGTTAGTCACGGGAAGTTGTTAATGTTCCGCGTTCAGTCCGAGACATGAAACTGGGACTGACCACTTCGGCATGCCACGCCCCTGCACTCGTACTGACACACCTGTTATTGGTGGAGATAACATATCGATGTGGAAAGTTAAACTCATATCTCATTATTATGATTTAGTACGAAACCTGCAGCCCCTAAGGCAAAAAAAGACGTGCCTAGTTTACATGTTGACTATATATTTGCTGTGTAAATAATAGTTGTTATTATCGAGTGGAAGTTTTGCTTTAAATGACTCTTGTTCCAGTTAGCAACAAATCATTTTCACATATAACAGCGGCAATAATGAATTGTAGACCGCAGAGAGGTTCTGGTGTACAAGTCATCCTGCTCTCACTGAGGTATATCATGGATTTCTCCAGTCTCTCCAAGAAAATGCCGTGATAGTACGTTAAATTAGGCCACGGCCGCTTCTTAACATTTTATTCAATTCATTATATATTAATCGGGCTCTTATTTGATTCTGTATAATCTGAACTATGGATGGCTTAGTGTATAAACCAAGGCGGACTTCTCTCCCGTGGGCAGAGCGGCCGAAACGTGAAGTTAAGCCTTCGTCTAGTTGTGAGATAAAGAATGTGAGGCGCTGGATCTTCACTTTCCTCTTAATTAATATTACTGAGTGAAGTTGTACAGTAAGTCCGTTGTGTTTTATATGTAACACTTGGCCCTTTGAAGCACGAAGGTTATCTAAATAATAACTGAGAATTTAGTCCCTACCTCAGAGAAAACAGGAGCCGGCGTAGCTCAGTCGGTATAGTGACTAGCTACGGGCTGGGCGACCGGGGTTCGATCCCCGACGGGGGCAGAGGATTTTTCCTCTAGCCTCTGCGTCCAGACCGGCTCTGGGGCCACCCAGCCTCCTGTCCAATGGGTACCGGGGTCCTTTCCCAGGGATAAAGCCGGCCGGGGCGTGATGCTGACCACTCACCCCCATCTAGCGCCGAGGTCAAGGAAGAGAGGAGCTATACCTCCACTCCCCCCAAGCGCCTACATGGCGTATAGTGGGACAAACTTTACTTTTACTTTATCTCAGAGAAAACAACTCGTCTCCATGACAGCGATCAGATGGTTAATTTTGTTTAAGGAAATGATCGCTCTTTATTCTTAGAATCATATGAAACTCGTAAATAACTGTAGGCAAAATGCAGAGTAGGGGATTGTTATAGCAGGTGGTGCATGTAATTTACTACTGTGCTCTAAAGAGTTAATTCAGTTGTGTCCACTCCTGTCCAGATCTTGTTACCAAACACGCGTCCTGATACCCATTAGATTTATGTGCGTAAGCACATAAACCAAGGGATTGTTAGTGTCCATGTCATCTGAATTCAGCTTCCAACAAAATATTGTTCTTCCAAGAGTTTTAACACTTTTTATTGGAAACTTTAAATAGCTGTAATTTATAGCAAAAATTAATAAACTTATGTACCTACCTGCGGGAATTTAGATGTCACATGGCAAGGGGAGGTATCCTTTTAATCTGTATTAATAGCTAAGGCACCGCAGGGCTCCCAGAATTGAAATGCAGTTAACGTCCCACGAAAGTACAGGACGTTTAGTAATTCGAGTACCAAGCCGAGAATTGTATCTTCTAACGAACGCTTTATATAAGAGCATTTGATTTTCAGGGCGAAATCTCCTCACAGAAAGTCACTATGCATGTAGAAACAGTGAAGTCTTGAGTAATCATCGCTAGGTTTGAATTATTGTCAGTCTGAATAGGTATATTATTATATACTAGAGCAACGCGCTCCTTCCGGAGCGCATTCTGTAATCTGATATTTTACTTCTTTACTTCGCTGTTCTTATTCAGTCAACTTTCTACGATCTATTATTCGATGAAGACGTATTGTTTCTGTTAAAATACTATGAGAAATAACGGAAGGGAATTTTTGAAGGCAATATACCAACACAACAAAGAGAGTAAACAAATGACGTAACATTTTTTATTCTATGATTTTTTCGAATAATAAGAGTGTTACACTTTTACATTTATCGATAAATTTTCTAGATTTTGTAATGTGATTATCGTCGAAGATAAGCCATTCATCGTTATAACGTCGCCATGCCTTGAAATGTCCGTCGTTTCCGGTACCGTTAATGTCCACAAATTCAACCGCACTTTGCAGTTTCCAATGTTTTCCATACATTAATTGTTCAAAGTTAACAAATTCTATGTCAGCTTGGGTTTATTCGTGTATGTCATTTATAATCTCTTGTGCCAAACTTGCGAATCAGGTGCACATTCCATATTTTTACAATTTTATCTTCATAGACTTCAAATCTGTCTGTCATGTGCAAATTAATATAACAAATAATTTACCGATCCATCTAATAGAAATCAAAACAAAATTTAAATTGAAAATACCCTATAAAAACACAAAAATACCGATATTACAGTGTCAAAATCCATCTGAATACCGTTCCACGGATCCCTATATCTGGCAAACCAATCTTTTTTTCTCTCTGGAGCTTTGTAATTAAAATTTTATATTCATTTCTTGTTTCGAGTGTGCTACATGCACTGCACATTTGACGTTTCTATATTTAATCGTCCCGGGGCTTTAACCCAGATCTGAGACGAGTGAGTTTGTTATTGGAAGGAATCTTCGTTTATTCGGATATGTACATTTAAAGTGATTTATGATCACATTTGTGCTAATAAGTTTCTACGAGACTTGCTTTATTTCATTCACATCCAGCTTCGTAACAATCCACCAAGCAGAGTTTCCGTCGTAAATGACGCAAAACAAAACATGCAGGTTTAGAGAAATGGTACCTGCGGGGAGAATTGTTTAATCGAATGGTCTGTAGATCCATTTCAATTATCGGTAGTCGACTGTTTCTCTTATTGCTTCATTATCGTCCCAATAGGTGGTGGAAACGTCTCTCCTCGTATATCGCCTGGAGACACAAATAAGCGAATAAAATATAATTTAGTAGGAACGAGTGCTGACATCTGTTAGCTATCGCAGGAATGAAACTTTGCTTATGTTACCAACAATCAATACTGAAGTGGGAGAAGTTGCATGAATAGCCAGGGGCCAGATTGCAATGTTTTACTCTATTGCCACATAATTGCGTCGGTGTATAACAGGATCGCATTTTCTTTTACGAAAAGTTTGTTTAATGACACTTCATCTTCTGCACTGGTTATATAGTGTCAACTGGTAAGATGTTACGATGACTTGTGAATTTGGAAGCAATCGGCCGTGTCCTATCTCATAGCACTGCCTCAGCGTTTGCACGTGGAATTCAGAATTTTTTGCCGAGATTCTAGGACCAGATCGCACAGATAATGATTAGTTCAACAGTTCATACCCCAAACGAAGTTTGTTAAAGTTACGTATCTTAGCTTGTAAGTATCCTTTTGTGGTTTGTCTAACAGAGTGTTTATCTTACTGTTACAATAACATTGATTATGTATGATTTAACACGCATTATAAATTGGCGAAATGAATTACACTTGCAGAGAGAAAGGCAAGAAAGTAACAAATAAAAAAAAACAGTGCTGAATCCTCGGCCACATGACAGGAAATGACATGGCGGATACACATTCAGCAATGTAATAAATACAAATTAGCACAAGTAAACAGGCGTAACCAAAGTTCACCAATTTTCTTTTTACGAAACCAAAGACTATCGCCAGTGCATAAGAGGAAGTTTACGGGGGATTAATGTATGACGCCAGCTGTATGTTAATATTGCATCTGGTCTGGAACTTTGAAAAAGTTGAAGCGCATATTTTATATGCAACAGGAAATTCCAGTAATTCGTATGTCCTTGTATTTGTCTGCATGTGACTTTTCTCTGCCTTCCATTAATTATAATTATTTGTGTCAGGTATCTATCTGTTAAGCAAAGACGTATTTCTAACAAATTTGATAGAAAAATGTTAATGATTTTTCTTATCTTTGTCAGCAAAGTTAAGGTGGACCAGACGTTAGCGTAGTAGACTACATGTTTCTGTCTGGTTTTGTTTCTTGTTTAAATGATGGGCCCAGTTTTCGGTTGCCTTGGAGGGGAACTTTTTTTTACATTTTGCGTTGAAAATTCGAATCGTTCTCGTTTGCGAATGATGAATGAAGAAAATAAATATATCAGACGATATAAAGCTAAGTGAATTTTTAAGGCCTCCAAAGCCATTATAAACAAGGTGATTAAAAAAAATAACACATTTAAAATCGAACCGTAGCTGCCCATACCGTAATTCTAATTCTAATTAGGCAAGGGCTTTTTAAGGTAGCCTAATTGTAAACTTGGGGTGTCAGATAAGATCGAGGAGTGTTTTGGATCTTATGTCAGCAACTTAAATATTGTTATGATGTGGAAGTATAGTCCTGTATGTTTCCACTTATTTTGTGCGCTGGAAAGTACAAAGGCAAAGGGGAAAGAAAACAAAAGAAATATCTGGAAGAAAAATAAGATAAAATAGTAGGAATTGACGAAAACGATGTAAGACAAAGAAATAAAAGCAAAGGGCAAGACACAACAGAAATAAATAAACGACGCAGTCCCGAACAGAGGAAGGAAACAAAAAAGAAAGACCATGTTCAATACAAGAGTGCGGACGTTTGACCCTCGACTACTGTGCGGTTTCGAGAAAAGGGGTTACGCCCTTTGGCCCGGACACTGCACTGTCTGGACGATGTACTACAACTTGATTATACATCTCTATTTTTAACCCCGCAGTGCGATAACAAGTCTTGTAAGCATTGTTCATCGATCTTCTTATGTTCCGCATGGGCGGAAAAAACAATGTGACATCAATCTTGGCCTCCCAATCAAGCAGCAACACCCAGGCTCTTGCATGAACTTTGATTTCATCGCCCAGTGCTTAATATAATGTGATATTATAATGAGACGCTATCATCCGGCCGCTAGTAAAGCTATAAATTCGTAGACTGAATGGGACGCGAGATTGTGTCTTTGATGCGGGTTCTCACGGCGACAAGAAGTAACGTGGCTGGCAGTCTCCTGCATATTGTGCCGCGTAATCCGTCAGAAAATGACCGGCATTTCAGTGGTTATTTCCTCCATGATCAGGGTGATGGTTGCCTCAGAAACGTCTGTTCATTTCTATCATACTACATGGCGCAACGTCCCGAAAGACAGTCATATTTAGATTGGGTCATACTCGAATCCTGCCAGCCTGTTTATTTGGTGTTGTAACACTCAGACCTGCAAAGACTTGTACAGTTGGTACCGACTGACGGGCTGATAAACACAGAAGCTCAACACCAAATTCAAACATTTTCCAGCCTTGTTATAATACTGTGTTTTTGACATGCAAGGTTGCTTCTCCTTCCTGTTTTCAGTTTCTTCATGCCGCTGAATTTTCGCAGCGCTTGAGACAGTTGTCAGTGAGGTAGAACTGCCTGGCCAAGATCACAGCTGTTTTGTACAAATTAAACACACGTCAGTTTATAACAGGATGTAAAGCCAGTTGAGTTACCCCTCCAAATCTTCTGAATCTACAATGACCTTGGTTGAGATCTCAAATACAGTTTTTCGTCCACGTTGCTGAAATGCTGTATCCAAGCCCTACGAAAGTTTCCGCACATGATCTCAAACTTGCTTAATTTTGTGCCAGCTTCCACATATTTTGGAGTAACCCGTTTGGATGCTTTTAACCTTTGTCGAAGGCGTAAGCATAAGATTGACCTTTGACCTATATCTCATGACGACACTAAGGACGTCCACGTGGATAGTCCTAGAAACACCGCCCCCATGTCACTATAGAACGTTAATGAGAGTGTTCTGTCTAACAGGGCTCTCTTTTCTGAGAAAACGGGTTACAAGAATCCATCTGAACCCTTGCGATCCCAATGAAATAGATGGCTAGTCTCTGTTTCCAGTCTTTGGCCACCATTATATTTAAATGAGAAAATCCTCCGTTTGCTTACAACGTAGATTCAGCTCTGTCGCCCGAGTTAAGTCGGCTTACACACGCCACGCACTTTAATGAAACCCCTTGACCACGGCTTACATCTGCTCCGTCACATCATCTGGATGCCCCCAGAGACAGACGTTGTGCTCTGCTTGTCAATACTCCTTATGCTGAGGCAGCTTTGTCTTGTCATGTAAGGGACTTGGATCACTTGTTGACCGGTTTCCGCCTTAGCGGTCGTCCTCGGTTTCTTGTTCAAGTCAGTTTGTATTGCATCTGTAGCCTGCATTCTGTCAACATGACAAATCCATTTCTTTCTTTCAGCCTGAATCTGGTCAGTGTTACAGTGTCTATATTTCATCCAGTGTCACTTTTCTACTAATGTTGTTGTTATTATTATAATTATTATTATTATTATTGACTGATTAGTTGGAAATGAGCGTGAATATTCAACGCAGGATATATCAGGCACCTTAAAATAAATATTTAGAAATTTAAATACAGTAATTTTATGTGAAATGTGAATATGTTCTGTATCTTCTTTGAATGGAAGTTGTCATTTAAAAATAATGATGGCTGTGGAGCTAGTGTCACGGACTTTTTAACTGCACGCAGATATTTATTGATATAATATTTATTTTGTCATTGCATTGTCAGGTCGTAGATATTGAGGCTACTGTAGGATGGTCGTCATTTATTACACGTGTTGCCCGATGCCTAGAAAGTTCGTAGACCCGCACATTTGTAACGACAGAATAAGGTCCTTCATCCCGAATCACAATGCCTATTAGTCTAAATGCAAATTAACTCTCAAACCAAACAAATAAATTCCACATCCTCTGGTTTGCACATTTACAACAGTCAGTTAGTTTGTCGGTGCTTCATTTCTTACTATCCTGTAGGTTTCGATGCAATATAGAAGGTGTTACATAGATTCTTGCAATTCAGTAATATAAATGATAATTTCCGCCGAAAAAGTTGGTTAAATATTCAAACTGTGAATGCTCTGCGGTGCGGTTTGTAGGGTCTATGCTGTTTAGTAATAGTTCCTCAACTGCATGTTGAGGTGAGGTGGTGAACGAACTGGAATAGTTCGCGAACAACCGACAGCCCCGTAGTTTCCTAGGTACAGCATTCGCCTGTAGGGACTTGTTCAGGACAGTCTGTGCACGGCCAAGTCTAGAAGCGAGTATCTCCGAAATACATGTCGGCACCTTTTTGACGTAAATACGTCTATATTTTAGGGTCATTGTCATTCGGCAAAAATGTAACGAAAAAGGGAAAAGAAAATTTGTAACTTCATTGTTATGTTACCTAGGAAACGTCAAACTTCATTGTTATGTTACCTGGGAAACGAAAAAGTGTAACTTCATTGTTATGTTACCTTGGAAACGTCATGTGTTTATCAAGAAATAAACAACAATGGTTACCTACATAGTTAACTTACATTACCTTACCTTACCTTACATTACCTTACATTACATTACATTACCTTACCTTACATTACATTACATTTCCTTGGTGTATATACGTGCACAGATACGTCATAAGACTACATTACATTACATTACCTTATATTACCTTACCTTACCTTACCTTACTTTACATTACTTTACATTACATTCATCTATCACAGACCCATCTGAAGCCTTACTAATTCAAGTTAAATAAGCAATGTCTTAATCAAACTTTACTCAATTGTAAAGCATGTATAAAGGAAATTTTTAGAATAAAGCCAATATATAAACTTCCTTTCTGTATAGACGTATTTACGTCAAATTCTCCGGAACCATGGTTCCACTGACAACTTTTACATGTGGCCAATGCAGAGTCTCGACCGGAGACCTGCTTTCCTACCGCTCAATTCTGTATGCCTTCTGACACGGTCTTCATTGGAGTCCACATGACAGCCACGAAGCTTGCTCCCTCGTGTATTCGTGCAAAGTTTTCTGTCTTGCAATGGTGTATTTCCTCTTGAGTCACCCGGTGTAGTAGCCTATTAAACCGTGTCTAGTGATGAGACTGGATTATTGAGATGGGAAACAGCCAGAGTACTAATTTGTCGTCTTCATTACAAGTTTCATTCTGCCCACACGACAAGATTTGTTTTTCTGAATGTGTTAAGAACTTTCACCTGTGACCACAGCTATTTACTCAGACGTTTAGTGAAGAAAACATTTAACATAAATATTTCTAATGAATAAGAGATCAACTTTTATAGTTCATATCTCTTAATTAAACATTTGGAAATAAATTAATTTCACTCTTGTTTGTAATCTATGTGGAATACTAATTGGTAGATACCTTCGTATTCCTGTTAATGAGGTTAATTTGCATTGGCAGTTTAAATACGCCCGCAGCGCCAGTAACACATTTTAATGAGGACCCTATAGATTCAGAATAAAATAATACTATAAACATTCGAGTATTTTTCTGTTCCAGTGGGTGTGAACCGTTTCTTTGGCTATCTTCTCGTATTTTAATTAAAAATTTTGTTTTATGGTCGTACGAATACACGAAGGTTTGGGCCGATGGGTCTTCCAGTTTTTGTTGTTGTTCTAGTAACAAGCGAATTCATCATTATCACCACATCTGCTGTTTGGGTGATGCTGAGACCTCGGGCTTCGTTTCGTTTCGTTTCCAGGCGTTTCTTCTTAATTAGCCGTGATGGATAGTAATAAAGCTGAGAACTTATTTATGCCTGTTAGCATTACCAGCCGTGTACTGAAGCTCATTTTCGTTGATAGGAAAATATACAGGGTTGTTAAGCTTCAGTCGTCTGAGAGAGTCGAATTTTAGTTTATTGTGTTGGTGCTCCACAGTGCTGCCACGATACAACATTCTGTGGTCATTAGCGCCTGCTGTGTCACGTTTTCAAGCCCTCAGCTTACACCGCCCACAATTTTTGGTAGCATTATAGACGTGTTTATATTTGAATAAAAATTTACTTGGATATTATCCATCGTCTAGTAATAAAACGTAAAAAACGTAAAACGACGTTTCGGAGATGGGGCTCTATCTCCGTCTTCAGGTTCCTACTCAGTTGGGCCCACTAGATAGAGTTAATCCCTATCTCCGGATTAACTCTATCTAGTGGGCCCAACTGAGTAGGAACCTGAAGACGGAGATAGAGCCCCATCTCGGAAACGTCGTTTTACGTTTTTTACGTTTTATTACTAGACGATGGATAATATCCAAGTAAATTTTTATTCAATTGACTCTTCACCATCGTCAAGAAGTTTTAGATTTGATATGTGTTTATATTTGTTCTACCGCAGATGCAAAAATTATTATTGCCATTCCATCTTTGACACCGTTGGCATTCGTGTGCCTACAAGGCGAATAGTTCTCTACTTTGCATGTGTGACAAATGGTCTAAGACGGTTTTTTGAGCTAGGAGTATCAGTGCTGCAAATGGCTTACGCAGGTTTTTGGACACTATCAGCAAAATCAGTGTCTGCTTTGAGGCCGAGAAAGTGTTGAGATCGATTATTTGAATTTAGTTTTGTTTTGTAAGATTTGAGGTTTTCACAGCGGTGAGTATGAAGATTACCGTCTTCTGGGTTGTTGCGCTGTGTAGTCTGGTCGATGTTAACCAACGTTTCACAGGTCATACTGCCTCCGTCACCCTGATGACGGAGGCAGTATGACCTCTGAAACGTTGGTAAACAACCCAGAAGACGGAAATCTAGTTTTGCTTTGTTTTCGCTCTTCTGTTTAATGTATATATTTACTGCTTGAAAGTAAAGACAGCGATTTTCGGATGATGAGGTAGCGATCTGATTCACTATCTTATAATAATGTATCTGCCAAGTTGTTTACCGACTTTGCATGTCTGTAGCAGACGGTTTCATGATGCGTGCTTTTGACGAGATGCATTTGGCAGTCAGGTGACGGGCTGTCTTATTTAGCGCGCTGCTTTGTATGCCGGAACAAATTCAGCACTGACTAAGCATTTATCGCCCTGCCGCAATTGAGTAATGGTGTTCCTAATCACATGTCTTCCGGATGTGTTGGTCTGAGTTTCTGAAAGAAACCCATCTTTTGTTCTTGCATTCAAAATGGTAGACGCGTTATTATACGTTCGTTGCACGATGAATACAAAATGAGGTTGAGTTTGAAACATCTCCGAAACTACTACTACTGTATTGTGCACTGTACATGTGTATTTATCCCGGGAATATTCTGTTCGTGTCCGTTTAATGTACCCCGTTCCTTTACGAGAAGCTGGAATATAAATTGTATCTATTGTCTCAAAAACATTTTATTATGTACAAATTTATACGAAACAAAACACTAGACTGTAGAGTGTGTTGTTAATGTCTGACACTTTTAGTTCATTTGTAGTGCAGTTTGTACGAGTAACAAGATAATTTCCTGGTAAGAGAATTTTAAGATGCAGTGTTCCTAGTAACAAAGCTCACTTTTGAAATCGATCCTTAGTATGTTTAATCGAGTTCGCATTATCGAAAGCTATTTCCCTATGATCCGTTTTACTGTTTTCCTAGCTTCTCTGTATTGTTTCCCAAAGTGCTCGCTTGTTAATCAAAATTGTGTGTATATTACCTATTTCGTCCGTCGTAACTTTATGTTTGTCCCACTCTGTAGGAACAGTAGTTACGAAGATCTACGTTGTATAATATTGAATCATTCTGTATAATAAGAAAAGAATTACAGCTTAAATTAAGTATTTAATCTTTGGCGAATACTTAATAAAAGTAATACATAAGCAATTGCAAATATTCTCATGTGTTTGTGATAGTAAGTCACAGCGCGTTTAATGAACTGCGATGAAATGTCCTCGTTTACGACCCCGCGGATCGCGAGTCTTTAAGAAAGATCCATTACGACCCCAGGCCTGAAAAGTTTGAGAACCCCTGGTTGATAACCATAAAATACATAATAATGTCTGTCAACGGGACATGTTTATTGAATTACAAGTCTATTTTAAGAAGTGACTGCGGCTGGTATTGTGTTGTGTTGTCCTTGTTGGATGAAGCGTGATCCAGGCCGATGGCTATTGTCTCCGGACAAGGAGTGATGTGTGTTTGCAAGAGATTTTATTCAGATTTATAACGCGGAACACAACAATCTGCGTGGATCAGTGATTAGCGCCATTATGTGGGCGTACAAGTGAGGCTGACAGGTTGTGTGTGAGAGCAAAAGCCCTTCAACTCACACGCAGTAGCCCCCTAGAAATGGGAACTCATGGCGCCAACAAATGTAAGGCCCTTACGTCAGTGTGGGTAATGCATCTTCGAAAACTAGGCCTGTACGATTTCTGAAGAAAGTTTCTTTTTCTGTATAATGTAAAACAATTGTGTTGCTCTTTCGTGAAGTCTTTATTTAGCTTTTCATTTGACAGCGATAATCGACGATGCGTTTATCGCCCGATGATGGAGGCAGCAAGGACCTCTGAAACATTGGCAAACTTCTACCAGACAACACGGCGCTACAACCGCATTGAAAAATCTCGAATCCTACTTAATGACGCATTTGTCCTAAGCGTGTGAAATTTTGTGCGACACAAGTTCTGAAGTCTGCTTGCAGCAAGTCACATTTTCTTAGCTTATGGCACTTAAACGAAGAATATACAAGGTCTTGAAAGAGTGGTGACTATATATACCACCTGCTTTAACAATCAGTGACTCTGCAGGTTGCCATCGTAGTGTATTTATGTGTTTCACATGATTCTCAGAATAAACAGCTGTTACTTCTTTAAGTAGCATTAACCAATTGTCATGGACACGTGTTGTGTTTTCTTTGCGGTACGGACTGAATTCTTAAACATTATGTAGATGAACTTTGGCTTCGAAGGGTTTTGGGACAACTGATGAGATATAAGAGTAGATTAGTGTATTTCACTCAGGTTTCGGCTGAACCTGTTTCGGCTTAGAAGAACGCTGTACCTATATGCTTTTTGACATGTAATTACGGAACATTGTTATATTTGTATGTTATTGTTACATCTATAAAATGTAAACTGAGTATCATTCTTTTTAAATTAGCATTTTTTTTCCTGCGACCAGTCCCCGAATAAAAATGTGTCCGGCTCTTCTGTATTTGCGTAAACTGATTATAGTTCCATGTTTCTGCAGTGTTTGAGCACATTTGTACGCCCGGTTCTGTTGATTCTGCAAAACCCAGCCCTGTGTTTTGTGTTTGTTCCGTTACTAACAACTTGGCAGCACCTAACATCTGATGACACTTGCTGGGACAGGTTGCGTGGGCTCTGTTTATGTTGTAGTCGATGGGACAAGTATCGATTTCACTGCGAACTTTATAAATTTCTATTGTTATTACTACACTCGTACATGCTTAAGCTCTCCAAACGGTGAATCAGCAACGAGATGTGAAGAAATAGCAATATCTGTATAAGAAGCGAGTTACCTAAGTTGGTCACAGTTACAGAGATTGGAAATACGCGGTGCAATTAAGCCCAGTGTCTGCCATGCCTGGCACCTAAGATACCCC
>NW_019059616.1:361044-383956 GCF_000696155.1 Zootermopsis nevadensis
CAGCATACATTCGAATGAACATAATTATTGCAGTCCTTCAATACCTTATGAGCAAATCTTTAGACACCTGTCAAAAGCGAACTCACTTTCAGACTGGCAGCTTTGCTCAGTTTTGATAATCACCCGGTAATTCTACACGTGACAAATTCATTGCAGCTTAACGCTTATAAGGATTCAGAGCCCTCTGATCAGAATAATATGTCTTTCTGATAGAATATTGAACTGACCCCTTGTGGCTTATTCGTGAACAGCTCACTCTGCCTTTCTTCCTGTGCGTTTTTTTTAAAAATAAAATTTTTACGTGGAGGGGTGTGCAGCCCACACATGCCCAATTAAAGACGCAATATGTGGCGTTTGTAGTGCCTTGTCATTGACTCTTGAGGCGTCTTTCAGTAGAACAACTTCCAATGGATGTGTTTCCTGCTTATTCACGAATTTAATAATCCATCGTCTGTAAGAAATGCTCTTAGCAAGGCTTGGGCGGGCGATGTATACCCATTCGTTCCATTCCAAGGTCTCTCTCTCTCCTTTTCATTGTACTCAAGAATAATCTCCCGAAGCCTTAAAGCTATTCTTACTTCTTGTGTTTCAGGCGCTGGTATCACAATTAACACCTAAACGGGCAGATACCTCATCGCGTCACGGACTTCTATAGGTGAGTTTGATTTTATCAAATTGCCCTTAGTCAAATGTTGTCTGTCGTTGGTTTTGAAAGACAAAATTGCCCGTGTGCCTGA
Organism: Zootermopsis nevadensis; assembly: GCF_000696155.1. Next base: position 361,782 of record NW_019059616.1, read on the forward strand.
GTATAACTCTGAGAAGGCGTATAATGGAAGCTCTGCATATTCTTAACCTCGGCATGAGACTGAGGTGAACGGGTTGCTTCATGCTCCTCCTGCTTTACCTCAGTTAATCATAGGGAAGTTTTAGGTAACTTGATGCCTGTACCGACCTAAAAACCCCGTTCCCAGTATTTCCCGTAGATTTCTGGCTCCATGCTTTTGCGGGCCACTTGCTATCACGCATTCGTCTGCTCTGCACTGTCCTGAAGTAATAACCTGTGCTGTTGTTGTTGTTGTTTGTAGGAGTGCCTTACGAATTTAAATGCTTATTCTTCTTTTGTGTAACCTCGTTGTCGTACACCCACCTGTAGGTTTTACAAATTCTCATTTATGCCGCTTATATTTATCATTGTCTCTTTACTCTACGTCCTTGTCTCAGTGCCGTATTTTACCGCTGATATAACCGATAACGTCTGCAATTTCAAGTGCGTGCTCGTAGACTTTATATTAGCAAAGTGTCTGTGTAGTGCTCCGCAGCTATGTACTAATATTTGTATTTTATTTCCCAAATTTCTCTCTCCGACTCGGTGTATTAATTCCAGGCATATTTTAATGTGCTACTCGTTCTGTCGGTTATTTGCCTTGCTTCTCAGTCATTATTTTCTTTCGACAGTAATAAGACGCCTTGAATGTATTCCACATTCACGTGTCATCGTGTCAGGTTACTCCTGCCCTGCACAAGAACTGGCTGCTATTCTCCCAGGAGCTAGTGTTATCGCCTTGGTTGCCTGCGAACCAAGTGGACAAGTTTACTTTCGGGAAGAGTTGTGTTGGCTTGCTACAAAACTAACTACGTTTGCCCCGCGTCCTGCACACAAATTGGGATCACTGCCTACTCTTTCTTTCTATTCCAGTGTCTTTGTCTTCTTATGTTTCATGTTGAATCAGCGAGTGTGTGCGTGGGTTTGGACAGGTCGAGGGTGGGGGTTGCTTGTATTAGAGTTTGAGGCCGCTTTCAAGTATGGCTTTACTCTGATCTAAGTTATGCATACAAGGTTTATATAGGGATTATTATACTGTGGTACAACTGTGAGCGTAGAAGGGAGGTAAAAAGGGTAAGTGGAAGAAGGATACAACTCCACCTGTTTGTGTCATAGCGTGATAAATACGCATTGGCAATTTGGCCGAACTGCTGGCAAAGTATCAGACGGTTAACAGAGACTGAGAACAAGATGTTGGAAAGAATTTTCAGACAGACAATTGAATAAAAATTTACTTGGACAGAGACAACCACTCTACACGAGGACGCAGAAAATTACAAGAGGAGGGACTCCGGAATTTGTGTGGTTCACATAACATTTTCAGCACCCATCTCAGGTGACCTGACTGAATCCAAGAAAGCTTAGATGGGTGAGGCTTGTAGCGCACGTGAGAGAAATGCATACAGAATTTATTAGGAAAAATTCAACGGAAGGGAATTTGGTACACGCAGACGTGGAAGGCCTGGGGTTATAACAAAATATATCGTATAAAACTAAGGAATGAGTCTGTATAGCTCAGGATAGAGTAAAATTGCTGACTTCTGTGAAGAGGGAAATAGACTTTCGGGTTCCGTAAATTTATAATATTTTATAACAACCTGAATGCTGATGACACTCAAGAGTCCGTAGTATCCTGATGTTACTCCCTGAAGTCGAAGCTTGTTTCAATAATCGTAAAGAATTTTATCCGCACCGCAAAGAAAACACTGCACTTCTCCATCACAGAAATGAACTTGTTTATGCTGTTACGCAGAATTACAAAAATGTAGCTTTGCTGTTTGTTGAAGCAGACGGTACACGGATTTGGCACTGGGGTTTAAACGTTTAAGATACTCTCCCAGCATTTACTTGGAGGGACTGAGGAAAACACGAACATCAGTCAAGATAGCCGGTATTCGGGCCGAGATTGCAACCCACGACCTCACGAATACGCCACCGTCTTTCGGTCATCATGCTTTGTAAATATAATCCTGTGGTCTGATGACGATGGGAATACTTGTAAACAGGTAGTTGCGCCGTTGTTACTCTGACCAGAGGAGCTGGACTGCATGTGGATAGATGTGACAAGTTAATAAACCACCTGATAATGAGGGGGAACATGCAGATAGCAAGGCCTGTGAGCATGTCAACCTCTGTGACTGGTATTGCGCTCCTGGGGTGGGTATGAATCATTTGCGGGCCGGCAACATGTGACATCCCTCAGCTGGTGCCTGCCTCTGCAAATGACCTCAGTGCTAGATCATTCATTCATTCATCCATTCATTGCCTGCCAAAATGGGCAGTTACCGCTTAAATCAACGCAAATCCTAAATAGGCCTACATTTCACATTTTGTCGTGTCAGTGTCACAGGTCTTCATAGGCCACGGAGGACACTTTGACGATTCGTTAAACTTGTGTTGAGAAAATACATTTGAGACAACCGTATGTGATAGTCTATCTGGTCATGGTTCCAGATCCACAGATTACGAATGGCGTTTGAATGTCTTACAGTGGAGGTGTTAATTATGGTAGAACTTTCATCGTCACGACGTCTCTAATTAATTCTGTCCGACAAGGATATTAATTATTCCGTGCCAAGGTTTTAGCATGTTTTGAAAGCTAAGATAATTTGCGGAAAGGGTAAGAAGTGGTGTCAGTGGGGAACGTTGCCCCTGGCTTTCCAGGAAATATTCATCTCATTTTTATGGTTTGGGGTCTGCACTAAAAGTTGTGAGACGTGGCCTGATGCTGTTTAAAGAGCCTGTTCTACGTACAAAAGTTTGTAGCCCGCAATTATATAAAACACAGATCCCGCGTTGATTATCGATCAATGATAAAGAAAAAATAATTCGTACGTAGCGTCACATCTACTGCATGAAAAAAAAGCTTTTAAACAATAATTTATTTGGACGTGTGAAGTTTATGGCTTGTTAAAACATCGTGTAGTGGAACTGACTCCAAGTCGTGTTTTAATTGCGGATTTGATGTTAGCGGTCATGAACAATAGGGTTAGTTGTTTCTTTGTTTCTAGAACATTCTACAATTCCGGGATGGTAGATGTGACGTTTGTTGAGTTACAGACATTGTTACAAGTACCTTTGAGCGAGTTTACATTTGAGAGAGCTCAGCCCTGATATTACAGTGTTGGAGTTTATAACTGATTGAAGTTAAGCGTTCTACGATTTTTACAGTCGTCAATATGAAGGAAGGTAGTAGACTCAACAGTTGATACAACGCCCTTGAATAGAGCGTGAATAAAGACAAATGGTCATTGTCCACTTACCGTACGGCGCCCAGAGTCATTTTGCTTATTACAGCCGTAATGAAACGCCGTGGTTGAGCAATTTGTGGCCTATCACGTGACGAACTTGGTGATACGGATAATTTATTATGCACGTCTCGGCACGTCCATCAAGTAACGTAAATACAGCTGAACATCCACTTGTAGCAATTCTTTCTCTTTTAATCACCAGAGCCATTTAAAAAATTAGCCTTCGTTGGCAGAATGATTGATGTATCTAGACTCTGGCTTTGCCAGTAAGTGAACAGTACAGTCACAACGGAAATGCTTGTAAACCTCTGTACCAAGGCTTGGCTTCAGATGTGTGAGAAAACTACGTTCAGATCACAACTTTAAAAAAAGAGCGGAGAAACGGAAAACGTATGAACAGGATTCGAACCTGCAATGCCAGTTTGTGGACTACTGAAGACCGCCCAGTCGTCAGGTACCACCCGTCCTCTTCGCTGTAGTACTTCCGTGGTGTTAATGAGTCACGTGATGGTCACATGACATTTCTAATGACAGCACAACAGGGGAAATTAAATATCATTTAAATAACAAGCAGTTACGTGTTAAACATTCTACATTGTCTCGTAAATCCCATTTAAAATGTAGAAATATATATGTTTCTTGACAATTATGTTGTAATAATGTACTTTATTTCTTTAACGGTTAACTTCAGCTTGAAAAAAAAAATTGTGCTCGAAATAAATGTGAAAATAACACGTGCGTAACTGTTAGAAGCCACTTCGACTGGGCAAAGATTATGCAGTGCTTGCAAATTGATAATAGCGACGAAAGTGAGGGATTGTGAGTGGGTTAGCATATGGAAGGAGGGCCCCCCCCCTTGCGTAATTGGAGGTAATATCCCGTAACTAGCATAAATCAGGAGAACCGATAACCTCTCCAAGATTGTAACAAGGTACGTTCACTGTAATACGAGCCTGATTGGTCACTACTGTGTTTGTGCGCCGTGATCCGAGCTAAAGAGTTCTAGGAATTGGCCCTTTCGTGATTGTGTTCATTTATTTACAATGACCCTGCCAGTTTTTGCGTGACCTAGTCATGGGAGGGACGAAATTTTTGTTGTGAAACCTGGTGACCATTTCGGACATAGGCGTAGATGGGAGTATCTGTGTGGATTTGTTGGTTTGTAACAATGCCCAATGGCGGTCTCTTGTAAACACAGTTGTGAACCTTCGGACTGCATAAAATACGGGGAATATTTTGACTAGTTTATCGACTGTCAGCTGTTCAAGTAGGTTGCTGCCCCGTGCTGTTAGTCTGTTTTTGCTTTGAACACGTGACCTGCGATGAAAGTGCGTTGCGGCGAACGATGGGCGTCCTGATGAATTTAAATGCAGATTTGCACATTTGAGTTGTGCAGTGTAGCATATGTAGCAGGTGGCAGGAATATTTACGGCTAAGAGATGAGTGTCTTATAAGGCCATGCTTAAGCCAGCACATAAGTTAAGTTTTATATGTTAAGGATAGGTGTACCGTCTTGACTGACACGCACGGGTGTTTACTGCCGTGTTCTCTTTGTTGCGAGTCCAATAACTTGCATTGCGTCGCTATAAATAACGGACCGTGTCACGACAGCGTTTGAAAACCACTGACAAACGGAACTTCGGAGATCGGTGAAATTTGTTGTTGCTGTTTCCACAACTTCGAACCAACTGCAGAATTTCTTGCATGTCGTGGTAGCAGGTTACGAATGTGTAAAAGAACCATGCCATGAAGATTTGTTAAGGGGTCGCAGCGGTATGAACCCTTTTATGGTAGCCAACCATGCAGGTGAAAGACAGAGAACAATAGAAAATATTTTTTTGTGTGAAATTTGCTTTTGAAAGATTTTAAAATTTTGTTTCATAGAATCTCCATGGAAATAGAAAAGGTGGCCACGTGACATATTGTAACTTGAGACGTGAACAGGCTTGCGAGTGGTTACAAGTTCCTCAAAGGTATTTTCGAATTCCCATCTGAATACCCGTCCGTTTTTCGTGACTTTATTGTCACGGGTTATTAACTGTGGATGGGATTGGCGATATCCACGCAGACATGCCAGGCCTCGAACAGCCGAGTTGCTACGTTGGTGGTCCGCGTGGGGGTCACAATTCGGAACTAATTAGCAGTCTGCCACCTCCACAGTTTACAGTGTGTGTCATTAAACCAGTTGGAAAAAGTGATTTGAGTTAATGAGTGACTGCGCTGTGACATTTTATTTGCCGGCCTTATCCTTAGTCTTACCTGTGGCTGTAACTTTGGCCCACGCACGTCTTTGGTCGCGCAGACATCTCTGCTGTTCTTCGTGAGAAGCGATTCTTAAACTTCATCACTCTTGGAGCCTTTTCCTTGTCACAGAGTGGAAAGGTAGACTCAGTACATCATGCACTTTCTACAAATCCGTTCTTTGGATTTTGTATGCCCCATTGGTCTTCTTTCTCACTGTAGTTTGGTAGTTTACCCAGGATTTGAGAGATGTTCACTACCTCCTAAGTTTTCACTGTGAACACCTTTTATAAAGCAGATAACGTTCCATTTAAAAAGAAAGCCAAACCAAAATTAACTGTGCTGAACAACGTTCAGCGAAGACTACCAACACGAAATTTGATCTGGAGACGTAACAATATTATAGACTGGTCAGACCTTCCCACATTTCATTCGTCTACAAATTCTGAATTGTGTAACCTATGCAGATGATACAGCGTCGTTATGGGTACTGATAATAAACCTTTGTGCGCAGTGCTTGGAGGAATTTCTCTCTTCGACGTCACGTGTTGGACCCACGAGCCCCGCGTCCGAAGTATTCCGTGGGTTATTTTCTTTATGGCGAAATGATGAAAGAATGGAACTCGACCTCCACACCAAATATACGCATTTATCGCACAGGTGGAACCTTGCGGTCTGTTCTTCGTGTAGCTGACGTCGTCGGTGTTCAGTTGCTTCAGCTTTGTTCAGTGACCAGCCGTCCTACTTGTTAAATCGTGCTGAAGTCGCTCTTTCTGCACCGCTCTCTGATCGAGTTGTCAGTTTGTGCTTTCCCATGGCATTCCATTTATAGTATCGTTCTACATCCAACCATTGTCTGTGGGAATGTACGTTGTGTGACTTGTGATCAGGATTTCGTTTCTTACACCTTCATTGCAGTCTCTATTCCTTTTCATCCTAGATCACATCAGATGCATGTTTTATTACTCCCCTTGTGAATGTATCACTAGCGTTTTACAAAATAAAAATATGCGTACAAGAATACTAAGGTACTTACTCACGTTTATATCATTTCCTGGTACATATTGGACTGCAAGGAACAGTGACGTAAGTCCTCGGCTCCAGAGTCGTATACAAGAAGGAAAGATCTTGACTGAGGATATCAGTCGTTCTGCTTGAATTCGAACTGGGAACCTCCAGGATTTGTTGGATATTGAAGTTGATGAATCCAGTGTAAAAATTGATCTTAGGCAAATAGGGTTGGAGGGTGCGGATTGGTTTAGTCTAGCTCAGGACTGGTGGCAGGCTCTTGTGAACGAGGTAATTAATCTTTTGGTTCCGTAAGAGGTGGGGAATTTCTTGACTACCTGAGCTTACTGTTAGCTTCTCAAAAGGACTCTGCTCCACGGAGTTTAGTTTGTTAATAAGTTAGTAGGGCAGTCAGTTAATTTACTAGGGTGTCACACATCTTTTATGACAGAGCAAAGAAGAAATATTGAAAATAACTTGTGAAACATGTGATTAATTATGTAAATGCTGCCAGCTGCTTAGACTCTGTTACATAGAGTTACTTGAATTAAGTACGTCTGAAACGCATTCCTCAATTTTATGACATTTTTGCCCAAACTGTACGCTTGTTCGCACGGTTTAGCCCCCTGTACAGATCAACAGATCTTCGGCGGACAGACAGACAGACACGGCGAAGGTAAAAGGTGCACTGGTGATGCGAACGCACGAAGAGACGCATTTGGAAATTAGACTTATGGCTCAGACAGGCTGTTTCATGTGGAATGTACCTTTGTACTTTTACGCGGGTTATGAAACCCGTAAACCTACTGTGCAGGCCTAAACACAGCGCTGTAAATGGTGCAGGATTAGAGGTAATGCTTGTTATTTTAATATAAGTGTAATGGAAAGTGAGTTACGCCAGTCTTCCTCTGAAACGTGCAGCTGATTTTTAAATGTTTAAGTTAAGAGTAAAACAGATATAGACGTTGATTTCTTTACGTAGTCCACATATAGCAAGGCAACTTTAAAGATGATCGATTGATAGTTTGGAGGCAAGAAAGCTTGTTAACCTCGTGCACATTGGAGTATTTCTCACGGACGTAATGTAGCTTGTCGGAAAGTCTCGGCATACCACATGGCACCTGCAGGCCAGAAATTACAGCCAAACCTCACTAGGCTGTAGCTGGAATAAAATTATCGGTACGCGGTACAGTGAGGCTCTTCTTGTATCCAGGGAACAGGATAAACTTATCTTAACACAGATAATGTGGCGGTGTATTGACGATTGTCTGCAGGGGGCTGGTAACCAGCACTGGCAAGAGACTACGCTTTGCGTGCTTGTTGCATAAGCCACTGGCTTGAGGTTCTTTTATTGGAGTTGCTGAGACAGACATATCTCCTTGCAGTCCGATGACAAAGCTAATGAACACCTTGGTGAAATTTCAGGTGCTCATGGCGACGAGTATCAAGATGCCAGTCTTCTGGGGTATTTCTGTATGTAATCTGGTAGATACTGACCGACGATTTTAGCCTGAAGGTTGATTACTGAGTTCGCAAGTACTAGACATTGTCCTGAATCCAGTCCACATCCTCACACTCTATATCTAAACGAAAATTAATTTTAATATCATCCCTTCATCTACACCTAGGTCTTCGAAGTGATCTCTTGCCGCAAGAGTTTCTGTCCAGAATTTTGTGTGCATTCTCATTTCTCCCATGTTTTCGTTCACCTATCACGTGCCTTGCGCCACGCGCTCTTCTACTGTTCTTCAGTTTGTACCCCTTACGCAACAAACATTTCGTTGTTTCGTTAGTAGCTGCATACCGCAAGGAGCACAGCAGCCAGGAGCAGTGTTTGCATCGTGAAGAAGCTATTTTGAAGAGGGTCTCGTTATTGTTGACACCTGCTGACGTAATTACCGAGTCTCCCCTTTGATTGACATGATGATTATAAACTTTGACCACGCCCCCTCTACAAATATGGACCGACATAATGTTGAGCGTTACAAGTCGAAATCAATGTAATTGCTGAGATGCTTCTGATGGACCACGAGACAGATGCGTCGCGACTTCGTGCAATTGAAACCGGAGGGAACAGACGCGGGGTGACGAAGGGTAATGGACTGGTTTCTTGTTTGTTTGTTTTTGTTTGTTAGGAAGAACTGCCGAAGTCACCTACTGTCACACTGAGGACGAACAACTTCATCGCGACTTTGTGTACCCTATAACCTTCCGAGACGTCGTGGACATGGCGCCGTGCTTTGTGCAGGCCACTACTATTCATTTGTTTTCCTGTATCCCCTCCAATAAAGCAAGAAGAAAACTGAAATCCCGCCCTGCTGCATTCCGATTCATGTTTTGGAAGAAAGTAAATACACTTTTTATATAAGACGGTGAAAGTAATGTTACCGTGTGGTGATGAAGTAGCGCCTATTAGTAAACTTTTATAACCTGAACTATTACATATCGGGCAGGTGAAATTTCAATTAATTTTAATGTTGCATTCTCATGGCGTGGCGAGGCAAATCACCTCCTCCCCCAATTTTTGTAATTGTTTACCGACACTGCAGTATTTACACTTCAAGAGCCTGGTTACTAGACGTATAAGTGACTGATGTTTGATGTTGTTGGTGTGATGTAGGAGAAATCGAAAGACTTTGTTAGTTTCTTAGAACTGTGATCGTCTCATTTTATGTCGCTATTGTGTTGAGTTGTCGTTTCGATTTAAATGTGATTTGTGGTTCAGGTACGGATGGCCACTTCGCCTGACACTCTCTTTGTTCAACTGTGCAACAGAAAATAAGACGTGTTGAGGGTATTGAATTTGCCATTTACAGCAGCTGAGAAGTGTCTATCAAATAGGTGAAAGTGTTTGGTTTATTGACTCAATTTTTATCCATTTCGGCGGAAGGTCTTACGCGTATATACCTTGTGTTTATTTACATTTCCCCTTCATCCTGTTACAGAGTCATATTGAAATACCTGTCTCGAGTTTAAATACAAGACAGAAGAGTTTTGTCGCAACTTGCCGGAGGGATTTTGGGGCTTAATATCAGTAGCTCGTGAACGGAAAGGATTGTTCTGGCTTTTCTGCAAGATGTTTTAAAAGCACTTGAAACAATTGTCATTTAATACTTGTTGCAAATTTAGAAGGAATTAACCCACGAGAATTCTGCAGCACTAAAGATGAAGGCAGTATGTTCCTGCGAGACGTTGGTGTGGATATGCAAGTCTACACGGCGTAACAGCCCAGAACAACAACGTCGTCGTCTTCACAGTTAAGAGAATCCCAAATTTCGTTCGTTTAGCGCTTGTAAATTAATTCAGTTACGCAGCACAAATTATGTACGTGGATGAGTGTCGCTGCAGTCAGAATTGTTCCACTGAAAACTCTGATGTGGAACGTTCGACACGCGAAATTTAATTTCAATGGAGGTTCATTTAAATTGCGATTGGATGTAGAATTACCGCATCATGCACTCGAGAGAATTTGGAGCGACATCTGTCAGAGCGAATGCGAAATTATTTTATCGGCACACACGACATTCTCTACAATTTTAAACGAATGGAACACGGTCGTCCGTTGTTATTACATTACAATCTATTCCTTTACGCCACGAGTCACAATAATATGAACTGAAGGAAAGAGTACAGATTATGAAGCTTCGGTGTTTCCATCAGAAATAATAGTTTAAAACATGATAAATAATTGTGCACTAGCTTTAAGACCTGTGGCTGGAAAAACGTTAATGGGAATCAGGACAATTCTCCTCTGCTGGAAACGTCTACATGTCTGCGCGTATACCTCTGAGGCAGCGCACTGTCATTGTATCTGGCGCAGAGGTTAGGAATGCGTGGAACTGTACCTCCACTCTCCATACGACTGCACGGCCTTGTACTTAGTTAATCACAAAGAACTTTGCCTTACTTTCTCCTATGTTTCTTTTGAATTGTTTGTAAATGCTCGTTGTAATTTGCATTTACAAACGAGTTGTTCTGTAGCGACAGGTCTCATTTAAATGGGCGTCAAATTAGACCTCTCATTTTATGGAAAATAAATAGGTTGAGGGTGTTTGGGGAAAAAGTGCTGAGGAGAAAATTTGGATGAAAGCAGGAAGTAGGCCGAAGAGGATGGTGGAGGAAAATTTACGATTTGGAGCTTTCACTGTATAGAAGCACAATAAATTCTTCTCGGGCTACGAGCATCACTAAATACTGTTTGGACGAATAAATCAAGGGGTCTCTGTTTGTGGTACATGTGACATGATAGAAAATACAAGTGCATGTAAATTTAGGTTGGGAAATCTTTACTAGATAAACTGCTGTGAAGACATATTCTATAGGAATAGCATGAGGGTGTAGACTGGGGTTAAGCTGGTTTATGCTACAGTTCATTGCCGGATATTACGTTAATGAAGCCCGAGTTTACATTAAAAAAGGAGGATCCTTGGCCGAGCGACTTTCAGCTGTTAAAGGGGGTCCTACACTGTGGTTTGAGTCGCTTGGTCGCTGTGTTTGCGGTCTCAGTATCCCGTGGGCTACATCGACGACTGGACTTTGTCCGTTGGCGACCTGCAGCGCTGGACCGTAAGCTGAGGAGTAATTACATCTCTTGTCCGTTGTGGCTCCCTCCAATCTCTGCCTTCTTTTGTCCTGACGTGGCAGTGAGCCCCGCGGGGCACAACAGAACACACAGCGCCGTGGATCTGACTCGAATCTCGCCAGGAATGCAGCCCAGCGCTTATCGCGACTGCTTTGTGTTTCCGAAGTATGGACATTGAGACAGCCCGTCTTTCGGAGGCTGTGAGGAGCAGAGGCAGAGAGAGAGAGAGAGAGAAAGAAAGAAAGAAAGAAAGAAAAGAAGAAGAAACAGTCCAGAAATGTCTTTCCAAAAGAAGTTGTTCCTAAAATTGTTAAAAATTTGTGTTTTAATTTGTTGAACTGCCATGTACATCACTGACCGTACGCCGAGGTCGCGAACCCCAGTTTGGAACGTCGGAATTTCAAAGGATTATCTTACCCCCCACCCCCACCCCGCGAAAGGGTTTAACAAGCTTTCCCCTACGTGTCTCGGCGAGTCGGTTCTTGAACATAGTCAAAGTAGGATGATGCAGCTGATTGCAAGTATGTGCCAAATAAAATTATTGTTTTTGTACTCGTCAGTACTTAGCTTCGAACGCATCCTTTTCGGATGATCCTGAGGCCGGCTGTTGGACAAATTATGCTGGCACGGCTCTGTCCTGCCCACGCGGTCAGTTCGCAGCGTTTTACGGCTCTGTGTGTGTGTGACACCACATTCGCTCTTACATTGTTGCAGCCGTAAAATCCAGTCTGTTCCGTTTCTGTTGCCATGGGAGCAGAAACAAGCAAAGGTTTGCGAGGCAGCAGTTTACACAGAATGTTTGCTGTTTACAGATCTTCTGAAGGCATGCTGTGCGGTCCTTTTAAATATGGGGGGCTTTCGCCACAATAAATCATAAAAATATTTAACAGCCCCCGAGGAAAGTTGTTGGATTTTTATGTAGTTTTTAGAAAAATTTGATTTCATCGCCGAAGATCAAAATATTATTTGAGGAGGAATGAAACGAGAGAGAAAGTTTCAGTTGCACTAATTTTGACGATTCCATCTTGCCTGCTTCTGCACTTCGTCTGTGTCTTCTCCTTGATCTTCTTTGTCTTCTTTTTTGTCGTGCGCATTGGAATTTTTCAATTTATTTTTTATTACTACATCATAACCAATCTTTATATGGCAGACAATGTGTTTGTCATGTGATGTTTGTAGTGGTATGTTTTCCTTTGTTAGAATTTCAAAAGCGTCGTTGAATACCAATACCTTGAATGGTCTTGTTTTTACTTTGTGAAATTCTAAATAATGTATTTATCTCAAATGCTTTGTGATAAACGGTTGAGTTTGTAGATCGTCCGTGTTGGATTATAACCTGATTACCTGCATCTGACTAACAAGAGTTCAAATTACAGAAAAGGCTTTAGTCAAATTAAATGCAGGAGTACGCAGATTTGGGTTATGGTTCTGTTCCTAAAATACATCGTGTAAGGCGGAAACACGACGCACGCCAGTCACAACCTGGTCGTTGCGTCAAGACGCCCGGACTCGTAAATAATTCTAACGAGGCACGGGACGCTGAACGAGCCTCGCATATGCTGAGGTGCAGCTTGTAAATACAGAACTAAGTGGCGTTGCTAAGGACGAAAAGCGAGTAATATAATCGAAGATGAATGAATCGGGGCAAATCTGTTCCTGAGATAATTGAGATAATTGTGGGCCCGAACTTCCACTCAACATTACACAAGATATGAAGTTGAAAGAGCGTCATTAAGCAACCAAAGAGTCTATCTGAGGATGGGCATTCTAAGGACATTCTCATTGTTATTTAAAACGAGACTGTGGCAGACCGTGTATGGTAATTTCACGTTCACCAAGTCTCTCCAGCGTAGAACACAATTTCTTTCTTATTGTAACCAATTACTCCTTCAATTTAACTGAATATCTAAATTCCCCATCGCTTGTGGCGGGGCGCGTCCTATGGAGCATGCCCACGTCCGAAGCATTGTTCAGTGGCATTCTAGCACAACTAATTCGCTTCAATTATCTCGCACTGACGCATAGGAAAGAAACAGCCGACACTAGGGGATGACTTGTCAGCGGTCCAATGGGAAATGCACGTCACCCCTTCCCTGAAATTGTGTATCTCCAATGGGAAATGCCGGAATAATGTGGATTGTGTATGAATACTGAAGGGCGATGGGACTGGGGGGAAGGGGGCTGCGGTTATGTTACATGCTTGCGCGCGTTGGGTTCGCATTTTTGTTTAGAAGGGAATTAGCCGCCCTTCTGCTAGATACAGTGCGTGGAATCGTAACACCAGCCCACACGTAGCGTACTCAGTTGCATGGTTTGGCAAGGTTATTGTTCTTCTGACTGTTGTTCACTAACTAACTAACGAAATGTGTGAATGACTAATTGCTCCTGATTTAATCGCTATAATAGTGTTTGAGGGAAAGAAAAATTATGGCGTGCTGTAATATTGCTTGCTCATTTTATTATGTTGTTTTACTGGGTAATTGTAGTATCTCTGCGTTTAAAGAACTGGCGTGCCCTTTGGTATCCGCGATTCTGTACGTCCGTCCTTATTGTTCATGGCTGAGCAATTCTCTCATTTACGTAAAAGGGGTGAGCCCTACCTCCGTTAAGGAACTGCGCCAGTCGTTGAGTCCTACTGTAGCAGAACCGTGTTCAGCCTCAAGCCTTATGTTTTCAACAGACAGTCGCAAACACTGCATAAGGGACGTCTCCAGTTTGAGAGATGTGTGTTACGTTAATTACTGGAGATGTTAATTGGTCAATATACTTAATCGATCAACAGTACGAAGCTAATTGTTCTGTGGGCAGACGTATATACTCATTATTCTTTTGCAGGCGCGTTGTGGTGTTATGATTTATGAAGTGCTCAGCCCCCTCCTACGTCATTACAGCTGAGCATGCAGGGATCGGTGAGTAGAATCCCACTTCTGTTGTTAATTTTGTGTATGAATGCCTTGAGTGACTTAGATTTCGTAGTATTGATTTGGAAGAAGTAGGCATGGAACACAACACTAGTTGTTCAATATAAAACTGAGTTCACATTACACGGCCCATCTTCTTAAAGCGTCCATTTGGTGTCGGAAGGCGTCAGGTTAATTTTACAAGAAGTGTTTATCCAAGCGATGCTTGGTGCATTCGTTTCTTCTACCCAACAGTTACGTATCTCCGCGTTCTATGAATCTTTGTCGAACATTGATGCCTTTTGTACGAGCCTTTTAGTTACAGAATTTCAAAAGCTGTCATTCACAACTATTGAAGCGTATCTCATTTTACGCTGACCTCAGCAGTTTTTACGACGTTAGAATCAACCAATTAAATCAGAAATAAATTTATTAAGCAAGCGCGATAAGTCCAAGTAGTTTATAAACGTGTTAACAGACCTGAACATATGGCCTCCTATGTCGCAAATAAATTAAAGACAGGCTGGAAGAAGGTACCCAGCTTCCCTTTTAATTTATAAGGTGTGAGTTTATTGCTAATTTATGGACAAGCCCCGTCTGACAAAGTTTAAATATTATGGCATCGAGAAGATGGATTTTTCGCTGCTCTACAGGCATTTGGATCGCGTAACTTTGAATTTGAGGCTTTTAGATTTAAAGATCAAGCCGGCCGCAGCCATAGTTGGCTTCTGGTTACCGAGATAGCTTGTTATAAAAATGATCTGTCTTTTAGAATCCCGGCGAACTTCATGGTGAAGCGGTTTACTTAATCAATGAGAAGTTGCTCACCTGGCCACCTGCTTCTGTGAAATTTAAATGTTCACTTCCGTATGCACAAAAGCCCGCCAGTTGAATTATTTTTTATCTTCACACCCACTTTTTCTGAAATCCGTTTTGATATTATGCTATCTAGGTTACGCTTACATCTCCCAAATTATCTCTTTCCTCGGAGGTACAGCTCCAGACATTATGAACCTCGTCACTAGACGGAGGTGAGTAGTTGGCTTCACGCTATGGTCGCTGTACCTCCGAGGAAAGAGTTAGGGCGCCCTGACGATGAAGGCAGTAAGCGCCTATGAGACATTGGTCATTTTCTACCAAACGACACGACGTATCGTCCCAGAAATGAGCAATCTTTATACTCACCGCCATGAAACCTGAAATCTCATCTTCTTTCTACTGTGTTTTTAGAATCCTAGCTCGTATTAATAGCAAGCTAGTTATTATCGGGTCTAAGAGGCGAGATGAACAACCCCGTTCAACAAATGAGGCATTCGCGACCGAACCATGGCGTTATAGCCTTTAAATTTTAAATCCCTGCTGGAGGAAATGCCTCTTTTCTTGTCGTTAATGTTTAGCTCTGAAGATTATAGAGGAGCGTGATGTTGGTAAATTTGTCTTAAGTATTACTTTCGGTTTATACTCAACCTTGTACTTAATTCACTTGCGGCATATTACGGGTTATAATCCCATCTTCAGATCCATTTTAGACAATCGGAACTCCAGTGTTAAACAACAGTGTAGTAATACGGGAAAGACAATTATGGTCTGAAGATCGGTTTATGACCCGAATCATGTCGCAAGTGAATTAAATGCAAGGCGTAAAGTGAAACTTATGCGCAGACGGATAATAAAGCTACCTTAGCTTTGAATATTGATTTTGAGGGGTTTACGGCCGGAAATAATCAATGTACTTAAGTCGTAATCGCCCAAACAACCACGTGATACACGGCAGACGTACAGCTCATACGAATTCCATGTTCAGTGTTGGACACAATTTTGAAATTGTGTGTTTTGCTTTGGAAATTATCTGATGTGTAATGAGCAATAAAGCCCGTCGTACTAAACAATGACGCTCTGCGTGTCCATGTTAATTTTCATGATAAGTTTTAGCTCAATGTGAAATGACGTTTTCTTTTTAACAACGTCGAGTCATCATTAATTACAGCTTGAATCTCTGTCGCCGTCTCTATAAGCACAGGACAAAAAGGAGTAAGTGGAAACATGCTGCAAGTCTTACTGATCCAAAGAAGAAACAATAGTTATCTCATGAAGTTCTGTTGCCATAAAATTAACGTTTTAATTGATTTGAATGCCTCAGAATTATTACGAAATTTCCATAAGGGTAAACTATACGTAATTTTTTTGTGCAAGTAGAATATTTCGACATTAGTGTGGCAATATTCCGCAGACGTTAATGTATGCTAACGAATTAACCTTCATAACCGATTGAACCAGGGTTATTTTTAACTTTGCCTCGTTGCCAACTTGCCGGCATTACATTTTTAAGCGTTAATTTGTTTAAAACACAAACGCTTGTGACTCATTCATAAACTAGAGTTTACATATGTCTATTAATTGGGCGGTATATGGGTTGTTTCATTACAATTTACAAACTACATGTGTTATTTACCGTGTATGCACTGTGAACTTAAAATTATGTTGTGGGAAGTGGCCATGGCTTATTTCAAGACGATATTGCTGCGTTCGCTTCGATAGACCGAGAAAACCATCGGAACTATCAAACAGAGTACCGACCGAAATTCGAACCTGGTATGGACCTGCCAAATACCGCTGTAACTGAGACTCACTTGAAATGTTTCGTGACTGTTTACAGATTAAACAAATCCAAACCGAAGGAGAAAAAAAAAATTAAACACTGAAACTTATCATGGATATTTCAGCGGCGTTTCTGCCATTATAAACATAATGCTAACATTTCGATTATTCGGTTCCAAAAGGTTGTGCACTAGGTCCGAAATGAAATAGGAGAGGTTTAAAAGGCGCACCGTCCGTCCCCTTTAAAACTACGAATTTCCCGTTGAGGAACTGCGAAAACTCACGGGCCGACTCAGAGAATGTTTCTTACAAGGAGGAGCAGCTTGCTGACGAGGGCGATGGAGCGAGCGTCCCAGCAGTTCGCTTCTGTTTGTCAGCCATTGAAAACGGGTCATCCTTAGAGTGCTGTTAATCCTCGCAGGCCCAGGTTCAGGGCCGCACAGAAGCGATATTTATTGCCTCTCGAAGCCGTGGCTAAGATTTTATTTCCGGCCAAATGCGAGCATGTTTCCGCGTATTATTGTTTATTTCCTTCATTCCGTCTTCCGTATCTGTTTATTTATTTTGTCTTCTTTCTTTCATTCCTTATTTCCCGCTTTCCATATGTCTTCTCTCTTCTTAACTCATTTTCCTTTTAATTTATTTCGTTATTTCATATTTTTCTCTCATCCGAGAGTGATCATGACTTTACTGACTCATCATGTAGGGAATAATTCTGGAGTCGACGAAACAGTGGTTACTCTGCCGTCGTCCGTTCTCTTCAGCAGAAATCCCTTCAGCAGGGTGCAAGGACCATCGCGGGGCTCCACACATTGTAGCACCCCAGTTCCCAACCCCCTCGGTGGATATGCATTCGTGTGCAGAAGTGACCTAAGCATCAGAGCGCCCTGCGGCGGGCAGTTAGACAGAGTGAGCGGGGCAGGTAGTTTCAACTTTCTCAGATTCACTCTGTACCAGCAGTAGGTAACAGGCAGGGCTCCGTGTCGGAAGATCCTGCTAGCTGCAAGTGGTGTGGACCACAAAGCAGGAGTAGAATCGTGTTTCATCAACTGTCAGCAACTCTCGATTTAACAGGGAATTTCTCCGGCAGATCACAGGGTTAATATTGTGTAGGCATAATTGTGCGTGTTCGTTTAGGAGTTTGATCGTTACAGGAATCAACTCTGTAACATTTACAAATGTTAATAGCAGTTACGTGTTTATTGTACACATCTTTCCGTCACAAATAAATAGCAGCAACTTTGTGGCGTTTAAGAAGTCCTTGTGGGTTTTCTGTGCACTCTTCAAATTATTGATAGTAGCAAGAAATTACTTTAAACCGTTTGAATTGAGTAGGTAATTGTTCGAGCGCCAGGTCTGCCAATTGATCATACAAGTTGGCACTACATTTCGGAGAGTGGAGAACCTTTGCTTTCATGCCATTGAGCTCTGTGATTGATTAGGGACGCTCCAAGTGTGGACGTATGAATGAGTGGATCTTCACTGGACCCTGAAATGGTCCTATTTAGAAGTTCACTGGTTACAGCGAGCGATTGATTGCCTGCAGCTACGGCAGGAAGTGGAGGAATCGTGGACAAGGCATTTGACGATAGTTAAGGGATTTCTGTCTGCTGAGAAGTATTTTGAAGTGTTGCTTCTTATTTGTGAATGTTTAAAGGAAGTTAAATATCATCTGAGCTACTTCAAGAATATGGCGTGTGCACAGCGAAGTTAATTGAGAATGTTAGTTTCGAAGCGGTTGTTTGTTGTTGTTGTTGTTGCTATTGATGGACTCAATTTATTCCTGAAAACGCGACGAGAGTAGTTATACACATTACAACCTTTCTCTTTTATTTGATCCATGTAAACTGTTTTAAATAAGAGTACAGATAATTGTAACGGAGTTTGAATGTATGACTCACTGGGACTGAATAGCAGAACAAGAACTTTATTGAATAATTGCGAGAAAAAAAGACATTTGATGTAAAACAGTTGTGACATGTTGTAATTTAATATCTAGCACAATCCTGAAAATATTACACAAATGCCTTGTCTTCACACTTTTACAGTGCCGATGCTGTAATAAATCCAAAATACTAAGAAATATGCGTTGTTCAAAAGTACAGGGCCAGTGTATTGTGAATTGGTCGTCAGATGTTTTGTGTGAAGACGGAAGGAACTTCAAGAAACGAGACTCATATTCCGTTGTTGCAAGTCTGATGTGGTGGTGATTGTGGTGAGACAAGATGTGTGGTGATCGTTCTCACGAGGTGATGTGATGATATGATGATGTGACAAACATTATGCTCCAGTCTCGCTGCTGTTGCCCTGGCCGACGGCTCCGAGTGCTTTGTCTTCTGGCTGTCATCTCCGTCCTGCAAAGCAACGGAAGCTTCAGGTCAATATTGCATTATATTATTCGTAATACTGATGTCAGTGAGAAGTGTCCGCGAAACCTTCAGCGGACAGTGGTAACTATGTGTACACGCCTCTGTAACGATAAATAACTCGGCATTTTGCTCACAAATTGTTTGCTGGTTTCATTTAGTTATCAGTCCGTTCACATAATTATATCATCTTTGTAACTCTTGCAGAATCTAATATGACCTGTGTTACGTACACCTACAGGACATCAATGCTTTTCCGTTGATGAGAGTTGTCCCACGTTTCAATTGGAAAGGAAAATTTGACAGAAGTTTAAATGGCCGCGTTCAGTTAAAAATATTTTCGTTTGTTTTGTAGTAAGTGGATTTAAAGCTGAATTTACCTCACTGGATTATCATACCTTAACTTAATAGCAGTTAAGACGAATTCTTCTTTGCCAGATGTTGTACGACACTATCTTGTTATCTGTTCTTGACTTTTCCATTCGGAGTCTGAATTGTGCGAATCTTCTTTGACATTTTTGAAAATGAATCAAACCAAGTGTTGGCAGAGGAATTTCTTCCCTGACAGATACAATGGTTTCACCGTGGTTCGGTGTCCTACACCTCGTCTGTAAAAACAAAACTGGGTGCACTGAGTGAATACGAAATTTTTGTTATTAAGGCACGAGATTACGTCATTGCTATTCTGAAATATTTGAAGTTTAAACCAATGAATGCTTAAAAACCTTTCAGGATCTGCAAAATTGCAGAATCAGAATGAAATTTGGGGACACGTTAAATAATGTATGAGAACATCCCATCTGTTTGTTGTCGCTAATTAACGCTGATATTGTTTTCCAGAACACACCATTTTATCGTGAGTTATGATATGTATTATGCCCTTACGTGTTTCGACACTGTTTTATGATTTCAGGCTGTCATACTTATGTTGCTTGTTGCCCCATTGTTTTGTACTGTGCATACTGTCCTGTACAATTAAACGAAATCTTATTATAATTTGACTAAATGGATCCATTTGACAATATTCTTTCATGGGAATGTTGTTAATCTATTTACTTTTACGTATATTGAATTTAAGCTTATATTCATTTTACGCTTATCGACTGCCGTGTGTTATATTCAACCTATAACATGTGTTTACTTTGGTTTCCAATTTCGCCGCTGTTTTAAACCTTAAGTTATATGTATTCTTATAAATACTCGAAATAGATAATTTTGTCTCACAGTTGTTTATTACTTTTATGTGCACGTAGTGAAATTTAATTTAAAATGTATTTAATCAAAATTAGGAGTAGGAAAAATGCAGCGTACTCTTTAAATATTTCTTCCTCCGTCTTTCTGGCCAGTCTTGATCTGTGCACCCCTTTTTGTTGTCATTGCTGTAAACTTAATTTTATGTACGTTATATAACATTTTTTACTGGTTATGTTGGCAAGTTGTAAACAAGCATGAGAGACAGCGTAGCCTGAAGATCACACACGTGCAGAAACATGTATTAGCCTCATAATATAAATCATAACAAAATGTTATGTAGATGGAAACAGTATTAATATTGAGTAACCATAGATATTTTCCTTCGAACTTCTTGCAATATTCATGCAGACTGCAAGTGGGACTGGCTGGTCAGGTGTTGAGGGTGTTAAATGCTCGGGCTTGGATTGCACGATCTTCTTATTAATTTGTATTTCGTCTGTTTTAATTTAATCTCAGCCCTAAATCTGTGGTGTTACTAGCCGTTGCATGTAGTGGTGTATTTATTTTTGATACTTCATAATATTTTTGAGGTTGTAATAATGGAAGAGGAGGTAGTTCGGGTCGAAATGTTTTATGTCTGTTGTTAATATCATAATTGTAAGTAAAGGTATGGCGCTGTTAGAATGCCGGTCAGTCAAAAAGAAGGTTCTGTAATTTATTCATCTGTGTTGTGGCCTACGGAACACGGGCATGGGTCTTCGTCAATGCCTCAGCAAACGGCCCATCGCAAGTGTTCGATGTCGTGATAAAACAACGTTGTTTCTAAGTATGGTTTGATATTTTTTCGGTACGATGAGTCCGAAGATGGCTGTCTTCTGGGTTGTAACGCCGTGTAGTCTGGTAGAAGTTTACCGACGTTTCAGAGGTCCATCCGTGCTCATCGCCCTGATAATGGAGGAACGGCTCTACAACCCAGAAGACAGCCAACGTTGTTTCTACTTGAATGACTATAGCTTTCACGTAGGCCTACAAGACACGTTTGGGGCCACTGAAATCTGCACGGACTGTCGATTTTATGATCGCCCTAACAAGTTCGATCTTAAAACAAATTATCGATGTTGTCGCCAGGAAGACGAAATACGATCTCGAGGTGACAGCTCCGATGGATATTGGTGTAGATCCTTAGCTAAATGACCAGGTGTTAGAGATGTCTTTTTGTAACGCAGCAGCCGACATTTTAATGAGGTGTGAACATGTTGCTCCCGCTATATCAGTTTTTCGGTGCGGCTTCTCCAGAAGACGTTTAGTCTGTTTGACAGTTTCCTCCAAATCTACATGGAAGGCCTGGCATGTGCTATAAATTAAGTACCGCATTATGACCCGTCAAAGTTTGCGGGAATGATACCCCTTTGTGTTCAACAGCAATGCAATTAATTGCTGCATTATGTTTGCAAATCGCATTGAAAGTACAAAGTTAACGAGAAAATTCTTTGTTAAAATATCTTCACGGCGACTGAAGCGAGATTCCTGCCAAAATGCACTAACACAAAACCTAACCTAACCTGACTCCAAACTCAGTTAATAATTCTTGTATTGTTTAATGATGCTGTTTCAGTTATATAATCTGTATATGGCCAAATATTAGTGGAAAGCGGTGACTAAATTCAAGGAACAGAAATCTTTTTGAGAAGCCAATAGTTGCTCAACTAGCTCAATGTTCCGTATTTTATGTAATTCGAGCGCTCATTACGATCAATTGAATAAAATTTTTGGATATTATCCATCGTCTAGTAAATATAAAACGTAAAACGACGTTTCGGAGATGGGACTCTATCTCCGTCTTCAGGTTCCTACACAGTTGGGCCCACTAGATAGAGCTAATCCCTATCTCCAGAGATCGGGATCCCATCTCCGAAACGTCGTTTTACGTTTTATATTTACTAGACGATGGATAATATCCAAGAAAATTTTTATTCAATTGACTCTTCACCATCGTCAAGAAGTTTTAGATCTGATAT
>NW_019059616.1:387224-405086 GCF_000696155.1 Zootermopsis nevadensis
TTTTGTACGCCAAGACGTATGCGCGCCTCTTCAGCAGTTCACCGACAGACGGAATCCCATATTATATTTAAATATAGGTTATAAGTCTAAAAAGTAGGCTAATGATTCACGTGGTGGTGATGAAATCGCTTATGGTGCCATTTACCATTTTAGTGGGTTTATCATGGATATTTCAGCGGCGTTTCTGCCATTATAAACATAATGCTAACATTTCGATTATTCGGTTCCAAAAGGTTGTGCACTAGGTCCGAAATGAAATAGGAGAGGTTTAAAAGGCGCACCGTCCGTCCCCTTTAAAACTACGAATTTCCCGTTGAGGAACTGCGAAAACTCACGGGCCGACTCAGAGAATGTTTCTTACAAGGAGGAGCAGCTTGCTGACGAGGGCGATGGAGCGAGCGTCCCAGCAGTTCGCTTCTGTTTGTCAGCCATTGAAAACGGGTCATCCTTAGAGTGCTGTTAATCCTCGCAGGCCCAGGTTCAGGGCCGCACAGAAGCGATATTTATTGCCTCTCGAAGCCGTGGCTAAGATTTTATTTCCGGCCAAATGCGAGCATGTTTCCGCGTATTATTGTTTATTTCCTTCATTCCGTCTTCCGTATCTGTTTATTTATTTTGTCTTCTTTCTTTCATTCCTTATTTCCCGCTTTCCATATGTCTTCTCTCTTCTTAACTCATTTTCCTTTTAATTTATTTCGTTATTTCATATTTTTCTCTCATCCGAGAGTGATCATGACTTTACTGACTCATCATGTAGGGAATAATTCTGGAGTCGACGAAACAGTGGTTACTCTGCCGTCGTCCGTTCTCTTCAGCAGAAATCCCTTCAGCAGGGTGCAAGGACCATCGCGGGGCTCCACACATTGTAGCACCCCAGTTCCCAACCCCCTCGGTGGATATGCATTCGTGTGCAGAAGTGACCTAAGCATCAGAGCGCCCTGCGGCGGGCAGTTAGACAGAGTGAGCGGGGCAGGTAGTTTCAACTTTCTCAGATTCACTCTGTACCAGCAGTAGGTAACAGGCAGGGCTCCGTGTCGGAAGATCCTGCTAGCTGCAAGTGGTGTGGACCACAAAGCAGGAGTAGAATCGTGTTTCATCAACTGTCAGCAACTCTCGATTTAACAGGGAATTTCTCCGGCAGATCACAGGGTTAATATTGTGTAGGCATAATTGTGCGTGTTCGTTTAGGAGTTTGATCGTTACAGGAATCAACTCTGTAACATTTACAAATGTTAATAGCAGTTACGTGTTTATTGTACACATCTTTCCGTCACAAATAAATAGCAGCAACTTTGTGGCGTTTAAGAAGTCCTTGTGGGTTTTCTGTGCACTCTTCAAATTATTGATAGTAGCAAGAAATTACTTTAAACCGTTTGAATTGAGTAGGTAATTGTTCGAGCGCCAGGTCTGCCAATTGATCATACAAGTTGGCACTACATTTCGGAGAGTGGAGAACCTTTGCTTTCATGCCATTGAGCTCTGTGATTGATTAGGGACGCTCCAAGTGTGGACGTAT
This sequence comes from Zootermopsis nevadensis, assembly GCF_000696155.1. Next base: position 388,741 of record NW_019059616.1, read on the forward strand.
GAATGAGTGGATCTTCACTGGACCCTGAAATGGTCCTATTTAGAAGTTCACTGGTTACAGCGAGCGATTGATTGCCTGCAGCTACGGCAGGAAGTGGAGGAATCGTGGACAAGGCATTTGACGATAGTTAAGGGATTTCTGTCTGCTGAGAAGTATTTTGAAGTGTTGCTTCTTATTTGTGAATGTTTAAAGGAAGTTAAATATCATCTGAGCTACTTCAAGAATATGGCGTGTGCACAGCGAAGTTAATTGAGAATGTTAGTTTCGAAGCGGTTGTTTGTTGTTGTTGTTGTTGCTATTGATGGACTCAATTTATTCCTGAAAACGCGACGAGAGTAGTTATACACATTACAACCTTTCTCTTTTATTTGATCCATGTAAACTGTTTTAAATAAGAGTACAGATAATTGTAACGGAGTTTGAATGTATGACTCACTGGGACTGAATAGCAGAACAAGAACTTTATTGAATAATTGCGAGAAAAAAAGACATTTGATGTAAAACAGTTGTGACATGTTGTAATTTAATATCTAGCACAATCCTGAAAATATTACACAAATGCCTTGTCTTCACACTTTTACAGTGCCGATGCTGTAATAAATCCAAAATACTAAGAAATATGCGTTGTTCAAAAGTACAGGGCCAGTGTATTGTGAATTGGTCGTCAGATGTTTTGTGTGAAGACGGAAGGAACTTCAAGAAACGAGACTCATATTCCGTTGTTGCAAGTCTGATGTGGTGGTGATTGTGGTGAGACAAGATGTGTGGTGATCGTTCTCACGAGGTGATGTGATGATATGATGATGTGACAAACATTATGCTCCAGTCTCGCTGCTGTTGCCCTGGCCGACGGCTCCGAGTGCTTTGTCTTCTGGCTGTCATCTCCGTCCTGCAAAGCAACGGAAGCTTCAGGTCAATATTGCATTATATTATTCGTAATACTGATGTCAGTGAGAAGTGTCCGCGAAACCTTCAGCGGACAGTGGTAACTATGTGTACACGCCTCTGTAACGATAAATAACTCGGCATTTTGCTCACAAATTGTTTGCTGGTTTCATTTAGTTATCAGTCCGTTCACATAATTATATCATCTTTGTAACTCTTGCAGAATCTAATATGACCTGTGTTACGTACACCTACAGGACATCAATGCTTTTCCGTTGATGAGAGTTGTCCCACGTTTCAATTGGAAAGGAAAATTTGACAGAAGTTTAAATGGCCGCGTTCAGTTAAAAATATTTTCGTTTGTTTTGTAGTAAGTGGATTTAAAGCTGAATTTACCTCACTGGATTATCATACCTTAACTTAATAGCAGTTAAGACGAATTCTTCTTTGCCAGATGTTGTACGACACTATCTTGTTATCTGTTCTTGACTTTTCCATTCGGAGTCTGAATTGTGCGAATCTTCTTTGACATTTTTGAAAATGAATCAAACCAAGTGTTGGCAGAGGAATTTCTTCCCTGACAGATACAATGGTTTCACCGTGGTTCGGTGTCCTACACCTCGTCTGTAAAAACAAAACTGGGTGCACTGAGTGAATACGAAATTTTTGTTATTAAGGCACGAGATTACGTCATTGCTATTCTGAAATATTTGAAGTTTAAACCAATGAATGCTTAAAAACCTTTCAGGATCTGCAAAATTGCAGAATCAGAATGAAATTTGGGGACACGTTAAATAATGTATGAGAACATCCCATCTGTTTGTTGTCGCTAATTAACGCTGATATTGTTTTCCAGAACACACCATTTTATCGTGAGTTATGATATGTATTATGCCCTTACGTGTTTCGACACTGTTTTATGATTTCAGGCTGTCATACTTATGTTGCTTGTTGCCCCATTGTTTTGTACTGTGCATACTGTCCTGTACAATTAAACGAAATCTTATTATAATTTGACTAAATGGATCCATTTGACAATATTCTTTCATGGGAATGTTGTTAATCTATTTACTTTTACGTATATTGAATTTAAGCTTATATTCATTTTACGCTTATCGACTGCCGTGTGTTATATTCAACCTATAACATGTGTTTACTTTGGTTTCCAATTTCGCCGCTGTTTTAAACCTTAAGTTATATGTATTCTTATAAATACTCGAAATAGATAATTTTGTCTCACAGTTGTTTATTACTTTTATGTGCACGTAGTGAAATTTAATTTAAAATGTATTTAATCAAAATTAGGAGTAGGAAAAATGCAGCGTACTCTTTAAATATTTCTTCCTCCGTCTTTCTGGCCAGTCTTGATCTGTGCACCCCTTTTTGTTGTCATTGCTGTAAACTTAATTTTATGTACGTTATATAACATTTTTTACTGGTTATGTTGGCAAGTTGTAAACAAGCATGAGAGACAGCGTAGCCTGAAGATCACACACGTGCAGAAACATGTATTAGCCTCATAATATAAATCATAACAAAATGTTATGTAGATGGAAACAGTATTAATATTGAGTAACCATAGATATTTTCCTTCGAACTTCTTGCAATATTCATGCAGACTGCAAGTGGGACTGGCTGGTCAGGTGTTGAGGGTGTTAAATGCTCGGGCTTGGATTGCACGATCTTCTTATTAATTTGTATTTCGTCTGTTTTAATTTAATCTCAGCCCTAAATCTGTGGTGTTACTAGCCGTTGCATGTAGTGGTGTATTTATTTTTGATACTTCATAATATTTTTGAGGTTGTAATAATGGAAGAGGAGGTAGTTCGGGTCGAAATGTTTTATGTCTGTTGTTAATATCATAATTATAAGTAAAGGTATGGCGCTGTTAGAATGCCGGTCAGTCAAAAAGAAGGTTCTGTAATTTATTCATCTGTGTTGTGGCCTACGGAACACGGGCATGGGTCTTCGTCAATGCCTCAGCAAACGGCCCATCGCCAAGTGTTCGGTGTCGTGAAAAACAACGTTGTTTCTAAGTATGGTTTGATATTTTTTCGGTACGATGAGTCCGAAGATGGCTGTCTTCTGGGTTGTAACGCCGTGTAGTCTGGTAGAAGTTTACCGACGTTTCAGAGGTCCATCCGTGCTCATCGCCCTGATAATGGAGGAACGGCTCTACAACCCAGAAGACAGCCAACGTTGTTTCTACTTGAATGACTATAGCTTTCACGTAGGCCTACAAGACACGTTTGGGGCCACTGAAATCTGCACGGACTGTCGATTTTATGATCGCCCTAACAAGTTCGATCTTAAAACAAATTATCGATGTTGTCGCCAGGAAGACGAAATACGATCTCGAGGTGACAGCTCCGATGGATATTGGTGTAGATCCTTAGCTAAATGACCAGGTGTTAGAGATGTCTTTTTGTAACGCAGCAGCCGACATTTTAATGAGGTGTGAACATGTTGCTCCCGCTATATCAGTTTTTCGGTGCGGCTTCTCCAGAAGACGTTTAGTCTGTTTGACAGTTTCCTCCAAATCTACATGGAAGGCCTGGCATGTGCTATAAATTAAGTACCGCATTATGACCCGTCAAAGTTTGCGGGAATGATACCCCTTTGTGTTCAACAGCAATGCAATTAATTGCTGCATTATGTTTGCAAATCGCATTGAAAGTACAAAGTTAACGAGAAAATTCTTTGTTAAAATATCTTCACGGCGACTGAAGCGAGATTCCTGCCAAAATGCACTAACACAAAACCTAACCTAACCTGACTCCAAACTCAGTTAATAATTCTTGTATTGTTTAATGATGCTGTTTCAGTTATATAATCTGTATATGGCCAAATATTAGTGGAAAGCGGTGACTAAATTCAAGGAACAGAAATCTTTTTGAGAAGCTAATAGTTGCTCAACTAGCTCAATGTTCCGTATTTTATGTAATTCGAGCGCTCATTACGATCAATTGAATAAAATTTTTGGATATTATCCATCGTCTAGTAAATATAAAACGTAAAACGACGTTTCGGAGATGGGACTCTATCTCCGTCTTCAGGTTCCTACACAGTTGGGCCCACTAGATAGAGCTAATCCCTATCTCCAGAGATCGGGATCCCATCTCATTACGATGTTTATGAGAGTTCGCCACTGGGCCTTATCCTGAGCCAGATGACTCTAGAGCCCATTTCCCGTTTCTTTAAGGAACGTTTTCAAGAACGTGTGTGTTCCTGTACCACTGACCCCACGCAGTGTTCGACAGCAGCGGTGGGTCGAAGGACTTCGCGGTTTCCTGTTTGCATCCTGAAGAAGCTTTCCGGTCCCCGTTTTATCCCGTCCGTGTAAAGCCGCTTCTGAAAGATGTCGCAAAATGACGCATATCCCACGAATCACACACTTCGATAATCTTTTGTTGTGGACGAGCATTCATAAGAGGCGCTCAAGTGTGGAGTCACACAGTCATTGGAGCATATTTTTGCATTTCAACAACAAGAGAAGCAGGACAATGGGCAGTGGTAAGCGAAATTCGCTTAGTTGCGTTCCAGTGGTCAGTTCTGTGTCACTGTGTCAACATCCATTGCTGTTTGTGGACCGGCTGTTATGAAACAGACTTCCGACATAGCAGGTTCTAACGGAAGTCTGAAAACCACGTGATCGGAAGTGTCATCTGATACACTAGCTTCTTATAGTGGTTAATTGTATCGATAATATTTAAGGGTGTCCGAGGCGTACGGGGAGTGGAGGTAAAGCTCCGGTTATTCTTCATCTCGACGCTGAATGGAGGCAAGTGGTTAGCTTCACGACAAGTTGACAGAACGCAAAGAGACTTACTCTCCCCATCCAAATAATAAATCGACTGTATAATAGCAAACCTGTTACTTGATGACGAGTAGACCGGATTTCCGAAACGCCTTGTAGGCCCGTGTATGTTTATCAGACAGGCCGATGTGTTCGACAACTGACTCGGGACGTTGTTATTTTTTAAGCGTCTGGTCTGCGGTCAGTTCGTACACCGTGTTCACGTGTTGATACGGTTCTTCGCGCAAGACCAGGTGAATTCAAGTACCGGTAGCGCATGTCGTGAACTGTCTAGACAGGATAGAAGGTATGTAGAAAGTATTGGAGGATTACAAAGAAGGAAACAGTAAGAATGCTGAACAGTTCAGCTGAAATCGATAGATTCAGGATGCTGGAGGCTGAAGGGTTAGAGTCGGTGCAAAATAAAATAAAAACAAGTTAGGAAATGTGCGCATAGCTTAACAATCTGTCACGTTCTCCGGAATTTGGAATCTGCGAATGTCTCCACTGACGTCACTTGTCTAGGAAAGATGACCTTTGACGGAGCCTGGTATCTGGCGCCTATTTGGATGGGTGATGACGTCACCACGGATCCACATAGCTTCGCGAATGGCCGGGAATTACTCAAGTAACCAAGTTATCCACCGCAACCAAAGTTACTTATCAGCCCAAGGTAACCATGGTAACTATACATCTGTGGTAACCAAGGTAACACGGAGAGTCCTCAGGCGAAGATAATAGGCTAATTTTGGCAAATTTCAGTTGCGAACGCGCCATAAATTGCAGAAATCATCAGTGGGTTAGTCAGCCTCTGGGGAAAGATTCAAACACCTCCCAAATACCAAGCAATGGTGCTAATCACTCACCCTCGACTTTCGATCGAATTAAGTAGACTTTGTTCAGAGGACGGAAACTGAAACATGGTGTCATGATTATGTAGAAAGAATCGGAGAAGACTCCAAAGGAACCAGTTTGCTGGACATCAACTGGAAGACGTCGGAAGGAAATTATTCTCGTTGCAGGGAATCGAAATGAAGGTACTCGACGCTGTTTCGCTTTCAGAGGTTGCGTTATGGAATAGGACGGAGATGTAAGCGACTGCATGAATGTGAAATGGTTAGGGTTTAAATTACCTTAGTCAGGGAGTATTTCAAGAGATTATGCCAGCATTTGTCAGTAAATATGGAGACAGGGGAAGATGACGTGAAACGCCAATACCTACCTAAGACAAGTGTAAAGCACAACCAGCCCACTGAAAGGTCTGGGATAGGAGAACAGGGAGGAGGAAGAGAGGTTATCGAGACAAATGTTCCATTGTGTAGCCGTTTTAGATAACTGATAAACTTGGTTTCAGAGTGGAGAGATTCATTAGGTCTAAACGTATTATTTAAATAACTTCGGACTAGAGCCGTTGTGATGTCCTGTACGTAGTTGGCTTTCGTTTACGAAACCTCTGTTGAATAATTCTCACCTCAACATCGCTAATAAATATCAGGCTGTTATCTTATCGTTAGTCGCCTCGTATGAAGCACGTGCTTTGTTGCTTCATCTGTCTCAGGGTTGGCAGATCTGTGGATTAGAAAATATTTCTTGTCTTTTCTCGGGTCGCATTATGACTCATAAACTTTCGTTTTTGTTGTCTACACTAAGATTTGATGAGCGTGTATGGTTTCGTTTCGTTTCGCTCAATACTTTGCAAAATTCATTGGTAAGGAAACAAAGTTACAGGGATCCACGTAACTTGGGTTGCGCTTATGGCAAAACTGTTCGCCGAAGTCACAAAAGGCAATAACAAAAGCACGTTCATTTAGGGCTGAGAGGCAATCTAAATGTATTTCTTTTCTTTGGAGTCCACCCCCCCTACTAGTTATTCATGCGAGGTCCGAAGCGTAACCGCCCTGATTTAGTCCACAGATTTTAGGGTGCTCCCCCCCGCGTCACTATACAAAATTTTAAGCTGGCTTCTCTCGTCCCGTTCCACTACAATATATGTCAGCAAGTTAGCGTTAATGATAATTCCATGGAGGCAGAGGTTTTGTTGGAACACTAAAGTTCTTGCTGTTGATTAGGAAATTTCCCATCTTTTGTGGAATCCGAAGCTTCATTACCGTGTTCAGAAGAGGCCGCCCCTGGATCGTATCCCGTGTCAGATGAACCCAGACCACACACTTGCACCCTACGTCTTTCAAGTGGTCTTTTCCCCCAAGTTTTCTGTCAATAATATTGCATGCTTGCTATTCATTTTCCTTGATTTGGTCACCCTGATAATGTCTGGTGATGAGCAAATGGGTACAAAATCTTCTTTCGGAGGCCTGAAGGGGAGACTTCAAGAAAGATTTAACCATGAATGAGAGGGTGTGAATTGAATTCATGTGGATCAGAACAAGGATTGGTGGCAGGATTTTGTGAAGAGGGTAACGAACCACCTTACTCCATAAAAGACGGTAAATTTTTTGAGTAGTTGAAGGACTGTTAGCTTTATATGGTGCCTGACGTCAGTCGTGTATGCGGTAGACTGCTGAAATTGCCTCGTTGCTTTTCAGCTGGTTTCCTTTTATGGATAATTTTGTTCTGAGAATACAGTAATTCAGACATGAGTGGTCTAGTTCTGTAAATTGCATTAGCAGTGCTACCACTTATGAACTCTAAATTGTCCCTTCAGTCAGTGAGTTATTACCAGCCTCTTGTTGATAATATCTCGCACTTTCTAACACTTGGTTGGTGTTGCAAGTTTTCAACTTTCTGCCAATTGATGTTCTTCAAGCCTTCTCAATTACTTTCATTTTCTGTGTGGTTATAAAGGCTATGCTGAATAACTGAATTCCTGGTGGCACCATAAATTTAATGGGGATTCTGTCTCATTATTATCCTCTGATATCTTAAAAGTTACTGTCCAGAATTATTTTCCAGTGACAGTAACAAATTTACATACTCGGCTGTCGGCAGATGTGCTGACTTCACGGGATCTTGTTTTATAAATGGTGGAGTGGCCAGCTATTCTTTATTAACAGTTTCTATATTGATGATATCGACTGTGGTCTGCCTATGGGGCGCAACCTACGTTTTATTTCCTTAAATTTCGAAGTGCATATACCGATCTTGTGTTTAGAAGGCTCATGCGTTCTCCATCTGCTTGCCTGATGATTGAACCGAATTTTGTCTTTGATATGTTACTTGCTGTAAATTTGAAGCAAAATTATTTTTGCGGTGATGAATATTTCAAAATAACTGCGATTAGGCTTGTGCTGAGTTATGAGACATCAGTTTGCTAAGATAGTAGTACTGTATTCATATTACTTTCGATTAATATTGCTGATTCATTGTTCTCTCTCTGTATCCATCATCAGGGTTCTGATGATGGGGAAGGAGACGGCCCCTGAAACGTCGGTTTTATTGTTTAATCATAAATTTGTATTCGCTGCACCGAGTCTTCCAATTTTTAATCTTCTCGTCTGTTACTTTTCTGAATTGGTATTTTATTCAAAGTTGCTAACCTTAGCTATTTGACATTTTGAATTATTCACAAATATTAAACGTTTGTTTTTCTGACGTTTAAAGTCGGGAAATTGGAATCAGCCCCTGTCACCAAATACGAAGCTTTGGAAGTGCGTGGTGGTGGTGAAAGCACGGGAACCCGCGTTCCACGGAGGCTAGTGATAGCGCTTGATCTCTGGGAAACGACCCCCCCCCCCCCCCGCCGCCAAGACGTATGCGCGCCTCTTCAGCAGTTCACCGACAGACGGAATCCCATATTATATTTAAATATAGGTTATAAGTCTAAAATTTGTATTCGCTGCACCGAGTCTTCCAATTTTTAATCTTCTCGTCTGTTACTTTTCTGAATTGGTATTTTATTCAAAGTTGCTAACCTTAGCTATTTGACATTTTGAATTATTCACAAATATTAAACGTTTGTTTTTCTGACGTTTAAAGTCGGGAAATTGGAATCAGCCCCTGTCACCAAATACGAAGCTTTGGAAGTGCGTGGTGGTGGTGAAAGCACGGGAACCCGCGTTCCACGGAGGCTAGTGATAGCGCTTGATCTCTGGGAAACGACCCCCCCCCCCCCCCCTGTACGCCAAGACGTATGCGCGCCTCTTCAGCAGTTCACCGACAGACGGAATCCCATATTATATTTAAATATAGGTTATAAGTCTAAAAAGTAGGCTAATGATTCACGTGGTGGTGATGAAATCGCTTATGGTGCCATTTACCATTTTAGTGGGTTTATCTTTATTAATACATATTGAACTCTTATGAAGGAGACGGAGTCGAAGCCGGAGTCGGAGATTTTAGTACCGACTCCACAGCCCTGCCTGACATCCGTGATGATTCACGCTGGACGTGACTCCAGCGTACTGAACATATTGCATGACATAAGTCTTCTGATAACATCTCTTTGGGCGCTGTCTGCCCACGTCTTAAACTGATGTGAGGGATTTGCGGTGTCAAAAGTGACACTGGGGCAGGTTCTTTTCTGAGTGCCTACTTCTGTAATAATCTCTGAAGTTTCCGATAGCAGCACGATTTCACTTTGGTCGTAATTTATGAATTAAGCTTCGATCCGACATGCTTATGAAGTTAATATGACAATGTCCAAGGAAATCTCTTTCATAATAATGACATAATTTGGGTTAATTTTCAGGAATTGGACATACATAATCTCCTGAATTTTACTTTAAGATAAATCCGGTTGCAAGTGCTGTGAGTATACTTTCCCGGATGTGCGTGCGTTACTTAACATTTTGCAGACAAGGGCGAGGTGGGAAGGGGGTGCACGTCACTTCTCGCACGGGTGTGGTCCACGTGTAATACATAAGCATGCGCATAATGAGTGATATTATCGCACGATCATCAAACACTAGGTACTGAAACGTACAAAGTCGCTGCAAGTGATAACACGATTTTCCATCTGTCGGTACAAAGCTGCATCGCGTTTGGTGTTCTCTTGGCGTGCTGTTCGTCCTTATGGTACTCAGTAGCACCCACGGAGCGTTCGTTCCACGGATTTTAACGAACATATCGAGTTTCTCAAAAACGGCAGCGTAACTTAGTAATTGATTCGGAATGGGATGTGCGAAATATATATCATGCATCAGAGACATGAGAAATGCATATGAAGTTTTGTGGATTGTGTTCTTCAGGATTTTAATGTGTGTAGTGTTGTATGTGGCCTGCAACAAACACGACGTCACAGCCCAGAAAACCTCGCATCACAAAGTGCTCGTCGGAAAAGCAGGTGGCTGCCGGAACGAATGTGGGCACAGATGGAATGATATTGTTGAGTTCGATCTTCCAGGAGTACTTTCGTCCGACTCGTAACAGGGACCACTGGCTTTTGCTGGCGTACACGGTAAGGCAGCTTCGGGTTCCGCAGAAGTCTGTGAATTTTTAACAGCTGAAAAATTTGTCAATGCAGACTCTGCACCTTGCACTGAAGTCAACCATTGAGTTAGTTACCATAGCCGAGGCCGAGTAAGAGGTAGATTCGGAAACGGGCTGCGAATTTGCAGGATATTCGTAAGTGATCACCTGCAATTGGAATATTGTACAGTAACTTTTCGTTTCCTTCGTGTTTTACCACTCAGTGTATTATTTTGACCTCGAGATGAAAGGAGTGTCTATTTTAAACGTATTATAACCGAGGCGCCACATGAAGGATTGCTCCTCACGTGCAGGTAGAGGTCCTAATTACTTGCTCTACATATGTTACAGGCTCTTACAGTTTTCTAAGCTCTGAATAGCACTCACTTGGGATGTAAGAAGGCAGACAAAGGTCAGACTGTTGGCATTCATTTACACGGCTGCTACAAATGAACTAAATGTAACAAACTACAGCCACCGTGTTGCAGGATGATCCTTGAAAAGTTGATAATGACTTCGGTGTTGAAGAACTTCTGTATCTTTGTGAATCCGAAGAAGGGTGTCCACAAAAAGGGGGCATCTTAGTACCTATCTTGGATATGCACTTGCGAACATTCATTTTAATATTATTTCTCACTATGCACGTCTTACTTACCACTGTAGATATATCAGGTTTAAACTCTCGCATTGTCTTTCTGTTATGATTTTCAGTGGCAGCGTCTTGCTTGTAGACGCTTTATTTTGTTTCAAGAGTTCGAAAATGTAAATACATTAAGTCACAAAAAGATATCTACATGTTAAAATACCGAATATTAACCTTGTGTTGTGTTTACAGAGGACATTGACGGTGATCATTCTGAACACCTACACTAGGTTCACTGATTTACTAAGTGAAAATGCTGAGTTATTAATTCTTTAGTTTATTAAAATGTCTTTATTTCATTCATTGAATATGTGTATACAGCTTTTTTGGACGGCCTGTATGGAGGTACTTTTCAGGTGACAGTACACGTGTATTCTGGTCAATGAGTCAAACCTCTTTCGACACTTCTGCGTTTATTTGAGCCAACGTTTATTAAAATGGACTCCAGTTAGTTCAGAAGAGAGGCATCAAGTTGTATGAGACACTTCCTTTGCTCGTTATTCAGGATATTACTATACAGTATTTTAATCCAGTGAAAACAAAGTTGAAGGAACGCTTCATCGGCTTATTTTCATCAGAAATAATTTTGTGTGACATCCAATTTTGAAATAACTGTAATTTTTTTTACTGAAGCCATAGTTTCCAGTTTCATGTCACCGATTTTATGTAACTGGTTTCCGCTGTACATGACCCACCTAAAGTTACTCTTTTATCGGAGTAGTAAGTTCCAATTTTTTTAAAAAAAAAAATTATTCACGGCCGACGAAATGGTATCACCGGTCCCAAGATCATCAATTGAAATGTCTTCTTACTTTTCTTCGCCGGTCTGTTGATCATTCTTGGCTGTTTTCATTGTGAGTTTACTTCGACTGTTCAGAAAGGACGGCACACCTTCGTTTCGCTGATCTCGAACACCAAAGTTCCAGTGTCAGGGTACCTCCTGCGTAACATGGGAAGGGTTAAAGATTTTTTCTCTCTCCATATATTTGTATTATCAACGAAATATTTTCTGGCGTCGCCATAGCAGCTAATGAAAATGTTCGTATAGTCAGCTGAATTATCTCAAAACGTTGGCTTTGATTTGTAAGTTCGTGTGCACTGGTCCAGTTCGTGGTTACGTCGTGAGACCTGTGTATCGGGAAGTATTCGTAGTCTCGTATGTAACAAATAAATTGATATTTATGCAAACATTATAAGTGACACTGGTTAATTGATTTTATTGACGTTTAATAGATCATAGTTTAGCCTTGATTTAAGATGGTATCAAAACCTCTGGATATATCAAATAAACCTTCTGTTGTGGATTTATGTACTAGTTACCGCCGAGCTACATTCTACTATTTCTGCTGAATAAATCATTCCCTGCCTGCTGAAGCGATGGGCTGTTTCCTGTTGCTATAAACACGCTGCAGAATGCGTTCCAAGCAGACGAGCAGTCTCGGTATTGTCGGCGTCATTTAACTTGGCATGCAATGGAGGGAAAGCCGTGAGGGAGGAAGGTTCGGAGGCATGTGGTACGCTCTGTGCATGCTCTGCATAGTGTTACCTTCCAAAACAATTCCTCTTTGCGCGAACAGTAAGAGCAGTGTGCGTGTAAAAATGGAGCAAAGCTTGCCGCGAAGAATGTTTTTAGACCGGTGAATACCTGCATCGGCGTGCCGTTGTAAAACCAAGCTGAAACGAGCCGAGCCAGTATCACTGCCTTGGACTACAAACCCCAAGAAAACGCGATTCGACCAATGCAGTGACTGGTTATGGGTTCGATTTACAGTAGCGACAGAATGTTTCCTCTCGGTGACTATTGTGTGAACCCGCTATCCAGTGTGTATGACGGACTAAGCGTGAGGCTATGAGCTGTCATTGTGTGATGCTTTGGCACAGGGACATTTTCGTCGTCTGCGTGAGCGGACATTCACAGGACGTGAAGTTTCGCGTGATATTGTTGGAGTAGATAAAAATGGGGCGTGGTGATACGTGTAGTCACTGAATTTCGCTACATATTCTAGAGTCCAAAGTGTAATATTAATTAGAGCTCTGCTTTTGTTTCCAGTTTCCATTTATGTTCATTTGTTGCAAGTAAAAGCCGAGGATAGAGACAGAACACGTTTCCTTATAAATTTAGTTAATATTGTAATAACATTTTCAGATCTTGGTAACAATTATTATAGTTTATTTCACTTGACAATTATTTGTACGATAGTATCCCAATAAAAATTGTAAAGTACTATTTCAGCTCCATGTAAGCTAAAGTATGTCCTACTGCAGAAAAATTGCACCCACATTTTTTTCTGAACACCTTATTTCGTCGATATATTTGACGGGTTGTTTTGGAGGCTGAATAAATATAGTAATACATGTTGCCCCAAAAAAGATGAACTCGCTTTCTTACTTACTCCATGGAGCCGAGTCCTTCCTGAGAAGCCGACAGTCGCTCAGCCACTCAAAATAAAAGTTCCCACGCATTTTATGGAATCCGAATGTTAATTACCATGATCGCAAGAGCCCGCCACTGGTCCCTATCCTGAGCCAGTGGATGAATACGGAATAATAACAATACACATTTTCTTGTACGTTAATTTTATTCACTGCACACGGAAGGTTTACCGGAACAAAATAATAAGAAGAGTTAAGTTATAACAAGATCGGCTGTAAGCCTGATAGTTCTCTATAGAGCCTTCCTAAGTGTATCGTAATATATTGCTAAATGCCTCGGAGCTTTTCCATTTTCTCTTGGACGAAAGTTTCAGGACGTACTGATGTACAGCTGGAGTATTTTAAGGAAAAAACAGATTGCATGTCAACCGAAGGAACTCTTGTGTATGAAGCTGTTAAAACGCTGCTTATTAAAAATGAAAAAAGATGGCGTGTATAGAAATAATTGGTGAGACCGCGTGCAACGAATGAACAAAGGCAGATTGCCAAGAGACAAGACATGTGCGAGTCGAAAGACTTCTGGTACAAGGCGACTGTTAGTGGATTTCACGAGTTGCAAGAGAAGAAGAGAAGTAATCCTAGAACACGCGTCATCATTCTCTGAAGTAACGTAATTTGAAATTTGATAGCACAATTGTGAAAGTACGCGATTCGTGTACATTACAGATTCTGTTGAATCTCGGGCAGAAATTTAACGTATTTCTCGTTATATGTAGGCTAACTGACCACTTTTCTTCATCGAGCTCTACGTTCTGCAGTGAAACGTATTTACTTGGGGTTAGATTTGTCTTCAATTTTTATGTCTAGGTTATTAATATTTGTTTGGCTGGTCCTGCTATTTAGAGCTATTACGCAGGAAATATAAACTATTTTAAATTTTATTTTGAACCAACTTGTAACGCAATTTACTCCTACTAATATGAATAAAACATGAAGAATAAAATTGCATGAAATTATTCTTGAGAAGCTAATGGTGGCTTATGTGGTCACGAAATTTCCAACAGTTTATGGAATCCGAAGGTTTAATACACTATTCACAAGAGCCAGCCACTGACCCTTGTTCTGAACCAGATGAATTCGGTTCACACTGATTTTGTCCCTTGATCCATTTTAATATTGTCTTCCCGTCTGTGACTGGATCTCATAAGTGATCTCATCCTTACCGTGCTTTTCTCATAGCTTTCGTGAATGTGTATCTCATCTTTGATTTGATCACCCTGGTAACTTACGGTGAGGAGTCCAGATATAAATCTCATCGTTATTCAGTTTTGTCAGTTACCTTGTTAGTTTGTTAGTTTGTGTCTTTCTTAGGTTCAGATATTATCCTCGACACCGTTTTCTTGGTTACCTTTAATCTGTTTTCTACTTGTAATAATGGGACCAAGTTTAACACCCACATAAAACCACAGAATCAAGACACAGAAATACAAAATTGAGGTTCCCTCGGTGCAGAATGTGTCGTTGGTCTTCTGGGATGTAACATCTTGAAACCTTGCAGGCCGTGCAGTGTGTTGGCATATAAAATCATGCATACAAAAAAAACTGTTTACACTTGTTTCGTTTCGATCTCAAGGGGTCATCGTCAGTGGCAAACAAATTAATTCATATTAAATCATACAATTCATAATACGATGGTTTTTTTTTAATAAAGCATAAAAGGTCGCACTAACATTTCACGAGAACATACTGCCTCCGTATTCACGGTTGGTGGTTGAAATTTTTTTTCGAACAAAGTAGCTAGTTGGTTTTTCTACGGTGTGAAGGCGGTGGGGAATAGAGTGAAATATGAATAGGAAAGACGTGGGAATAGAATAAGCCTGCCGTTTCGGGGTGCAGAAACCATAGAAACTGTCTGCACGTTCTGGATGTGCAGGGAAACGAAGCACGTACGATTCTGACGGTGGCTCCAGATGATGAGATGACAGTTCCTCCCAGCACGTACAGAGCAAGTGCTTCATGCTTGTTTAGACCCAGTTTGTCTGTTTGTTCGTCTCGATTATTCGTGGGAGGATTCTTTGCCGTGCTCTGTATTTGAAACAGTTCTCTATTTGAAGTGTTTGGCACTGATTAGAACAGCGTGAGAACTGGATTAAGCTGGCGTCGGTTAGGGCTCATGTATGTCTTACATCTGAGCATCGTTTGTAGCTGTCAACTACTAAATACAATTTGTTCATGTTGAATTATTTGGTCATTTATATGTATGGGCTAGATGTATATGCCTTATACCTAAAGTACGCAGAATTCGCTAAAGCCTGCATAAAAGAGAGCAATTAAATATTTCCGTTCTACATTAAATTTGCCACGTTGTCCACAGGATGGCCCAGAAGTTTCGTCGCAATAAACATTTTCGATATGCCATACGTAAGGCAACTGTTGACCGTGCTCACAGAAAGAAAAAATCGAAACGAAACTACGAATTTATTTTTCTTAATAGGCCTTATTCTAGTGTCGCTGGAGTCTCTCAGATTCTGACCGTAATGAAGACAACCGCGTGGTGAACTCTGTATATAAATATTTATTATAATTACTTTTGTTTATAAATAACATCAGTAACTATGGTGCACCCAGTACCATCTTACATCGCATATACAGTAACAAAGGTCTGGCTGTGTATAATTCTGTTGTGTCCTTAAGAACCTGTTCAGTTGTCCTCGTGCAAGGGATCTGAAGAGAAATGATCCCCGAATTTTCGCATCTTAGATCTTGCTTAGTTCGTCTAAACCCTTTTTTAGAGCTTTGTTTAAAACTGTCCGGTCAGGCATGACTTTGTGTAACGAGCGTTGTTTTTCCACAGATCACTCGATAGTGCGTGGAATGTATATGCATCTTTCTATCGACATGATGAAGCCAAGTTCATATTCTTGACCTCACACGTCCGAGCGAACGCCGCCACTGTCAGTACCACAATAACATTCTGGGACTTGACAGCCTCGTTACCAAGCCATTCAGATAGAGTTGTTTGTCTGCTAATTCCATTTCGTGTGTCACAGATTAAGCGGATTTATCGGTTAGCCACAAATATGAATCTCAGTACATACAACTTCATATGACTGCTGTATTTTATGTAGCTCTTTCCTTCGGCATTGTGTCTCAGTCTTTAAGACTTTGCTGAATTTTAATATGACCTTTTAAATCATGCATTGATCGTTTTACTGACAGGTTTTAAAGTTATCGTTTGATCAAAGTGTACTTTTTCTTTACGCACTCATATTATTCATCTGCCAC
>NW_019059616.1:405129-417245 GCF_000696155.1 Zootermopsis nevadensis
CGTTCGCGTTTCCTAGGAGTAGATGGGAGCTTAATGTTAAGATGAAACATAAATGGGGTATGAGAGTGTGGACTGGGTTCAGCTGGCTCAGGATAGCGTCCAGTGGCGGGCTCTTGTGAACTCGGTAATAAATATTTCGGTTGTATGAAAGACGATAAGTGTCTTGGTTAGATGAGCGACTGTTACCTCCTCAAAGCTTATTGTGCTCCATGTTGTTTGTTGGTTAACGCAGATTAAGCATTTCGACCTGTAAGATTTATAGTTACTCTGAAGCAGTGAATCCTTAGGCATTTGTCAGGACCTGTTGGACTGGAGATGGACGCATCGCGATGTCACAAGCGGCCGTACACTCTGAAACGTCGTCGTTCCTGTGATTGGCGTTTATCATGATATCACAACTGGTCTGTTGAAACTTCGAGTTACATAACCAGGCAGTGTGTTGGTTATTTCAGTGGGAACTGATTAATGAACCTTATTTTACTAAGTTGGCAACCGTGGGAACTTAATAAGATTTCTCCACTCTTAACGAATACAGACGAGGAAAGAGAATCCAGGAGACGAGGTTAGGTCGAGCTCGACGTGGACTACTTGTTCCAGTTCGACGTCGTTCCTCAATAACATTGCGCTACAATCGACCTACGTACCCCATCCCACTGCTTTGTAACGCGGTCCTTAACGAAGGAACCCCAACTTTCTCTACAAATAGTAGCGTTTAGGTTGTATTGTTTTACATTCGTGATATCCTTCATAAAATTCCTTTTGTCCACATATATAATCAGCTTGTCGCTTATCGTAGGTCCAGATTAATCAGATATTTTAAGTGGACATTAGGAAACGTTGTGTTTCATGACAAAGACAGGCAGAGATCAGCTGCCTGTGCTGTGCGATGTGTTGTTCGTTTGCCGTTTTTCCTGTGGCAATCGCAAATCTGGACTCATATTTTATCAACTGCAAGGCGAAGCATGTGCTTGATACTATCCTGTAATTACTGGTTTAAATTTGTATGATGTGGTACGTGCTTTCAGGTACTACCGATTTTATGGCGTATTCTCAGGTTTCGTAAACTTCCCTGAAGCGTTTGTACTGTACCGGGAACTGTAGACTTGGCGGAGCGCGAGATAGTATCCCGATATAGAGGCGATTAACTCGCTGTCTGCTTTTCCTGAAACAGTCCTTGTGACCAACGCGACTTAAACGTTAACATCAAGGTCACTGTGCTTGCCCTGAAGATGGCGGAAATGTCTCTCGCTACCAGAACTTCGGCTGTGTCAGATATAATTGTTCAGAAGATGGCGAAACTAGAAGTGTGTTCAGTCGCCTCGCTGCTTGTTACCCAGGTCGCTGTTTCTGTTGCAGAACTGTAAGTTGAGAAGATAATATGCGGGAAGCTGATAATGGCCGTGTAAACTTCCCGGGTCAAAATTAATTGGTTGCCCTGCATTTTATCGGATGTAATCAAGACAATGTATAAACGAGCCCCCACCCCTTGGGCCAGGTTAGTCTACAAGTCCGCCTTCAGCTGAGAAAAACAAAACACAAACGAATTGACATGATATGACATACGGGAACTTGTTTTGTATATGGTATCCTTCAAGCCTTGTGTAGTCTGAACAGACGCCGAAGACTTCGAAATTAAGGCCGGGGGTGGTTACACTAGATTTACATCGTCAGTAGGTAGTTGGAATGTCTGGCGAAAGAGTCACGCGGGTCTGCAGTTATTTTGGATGTAGGAGCCAGTCGCGGATTACTGTAAGAACGTGACATGAGTTCAGTTGTTTATAGCATCCGCGGATGCAGTATTTGCACAGAATGTTCTTGACATATTAGCTTCTGTCTGTTTATGAAAGTGGAGCTGCTTTGGTTTTACACCCAACGAAATGGAAAAGGGATTCCTTATTTAATCGCAAGTATTTATTTTGATGATCCATCAGGTTACATTAAAGCGAGGATTTTCTAGACTTGAGGAGTGAGTGGGCGGCACAGCCTCGAGTCTGTGTGGCTACTAACGTTTCAAGGAAGAGCTGTGACACGGATTTAGAATGTTAGCAGGTGATGTGAAACGTGTTCTGTCATTCTAAGGAACTGAGGGTTTTTCGGTTGCTGAAGACAGTATTTGTATCCAAGAAGGAGAAAGCAAACGAGTTACATAATTAAGATCGTCGTCATTTGTATCCTTCGCCTAAGGCTGATCGGGGTACTGAATAGATTACAATAAAGTAGGTGGAACATGTAGCACATTTTGGGTGATAATAAATGCGTAGACCCACAGAATCTTAATTGGAGACCTTTAAGGAATGGGTGTATTATTTATACGAATGGGAGGATAGTATTAAAATTAATTGGTCAGATATATGGTGTGAGGATGCGGCTGGATTCAACTGGCTCAGGATAAGATATGTTGTCGGACTTCCGTGAACACGGTACTGAATCTTCATCTTCTGTCAAATCTGTTGGTTGGGCGGTTAGTTAATTTTTAGTGGCTCATTCTGTCAGTGTTCTAGTCAGTCAGTCAGTCAGTCACGTGTGCCTAGCCTTCAGTGTGCTTTGATGTGTGAGTTCGTTAGACCTCTGTTTGGGAGCTGCAGACGGAGTTCCTGTGTGAATAAAACTGGAGACAGGCAATTCGACTATGCCCGCATAACTTCAATTCCTGGACACAATTAACCCTGCACAGCCTTACTTACTGTGTTTATTACGAGTCAATAAAACCGGTTCCGTAGGAGCTTTAAGAACGGTTTACTTGAACTAATGTAGTTATGCCTCTGAAGCAGCCGTAAAGAGCATATGAATGAGGCAATTTACAGAAACTGACTTGAGCTTCCAGGCTTCAGTTGTGCGTGCGTGCGTGGATATAACGACGGACTCGGCCCGTATCTCATCGGGTGTGCAGAAAGTGGTTTGCCGCTACATGATTTATATTTAAGACTCTTGGAATCTCAACGCGATATAAATTCTACCTGGAATCTCGGAAGATTGTTATTTTCATTCTGTTAATGTCTCACTGCTGTATCAACTGCTGACGTGTTGTAGCGTGCGGTGAGGAATGGTAACATGACGTGAATGGTTACTAGGAGGTCGTCTGCCTCCGGGTTCTCTGTCACCACGGCACGTGCTTGGTTTCTGGCGTTGTCCGGCCTCCACTTGTGGAGGGTGGTTATAAGCAGTCGCAGACATTCTGGGGGATGGGCGTGGGGTTAACAGCACCTCGGTATGAGTCTAGCATGTTACGGAGCGCCTCGGACTTGGACGATTCATCACAGGGCCCAGTGGCCGAGTTGTGTGGACATGGTTGTGGGTGCAGCACCTTCCCCCCCTCCCCTCTCCGGTCAACGCGCTGGGCTTAGAACCGAGTTTACAGTCGAGGCACTGCGTAAGAAGTGGTCTTGATGGACTAAATCAGTAATCTCTGCTGACAGCCTTTAGATTGTTCTGCGCTCTTATCTTAAATGGAGCTGGAAGTTCGAAACTAAGTCATGAACAGTCCAGTTTCATGATGAATTGCACACTGCGTGGCCTGCAACTTGTGGTGCGCGACTGGCTAAAATCTTGCATCCGGTTCAACTCGGAGACTAACTCATTTACTGCTAATCTGACCACCGATCACGTATGGTACTATTAAAACAGCATTACGGCTCAGAGTTTGCATCTTTGAATTCATTTCTTTCTACGCTGCTGACTCCTTTGGACAGTCATTGTCGTCCGTACTTGTGCTTCTGATCGCTTGGTAATGGGAATTGTATTGATACATCGCTGGTAATCTAATGAAGCCAAGAATATGAGGTAGGCGGTACGGTTGGAAATCCTGGAGAGAAGACTTTACTGGCAAGACCTAGATACAGATGAGAGGATAATATCGAAATGGATCTTAATGAGGTAGAGTGTGGATTGGATTTATCTGGCGAAGGATACAGACCTGTGGCGGGCTCTTGTGAACACGGTAGGAACACCTTTGATTCCATAGAAGACGGAGTGTTTCTTGACTGTCTGGACGACTGTCAGCTTCTCAAGAAGGTCTCTGCGCCACGGAGTTAGTTTAGTCTGGCGCAATAGGCTTTGAGAAGGCTGTCTTCTGTGATGTTGCCGCATACAGTCCGCAGTGATGATGTGGGCAGTAAGCACCTCTGAAACGTCGTCCGTTGTCAACCAGACTACACGGCGCAACATCGCGGAAGACAGCGTCGCCGTGAGAACCTCAAATCTCACATAATAGACTTCTTTGAACTCTTTCATTCTTATCAACGTCGATTTAAAATACTTCATAAAATTTGCCCGGTGAATTCTGCGAGGTTCTCTACCGTTGAATTAAATGCATTTGCAGTTCTCCATACTGCGCAATATCGCTGTTTTCACCGTAGAGAATTTTGGGAAACAGTACAATTCTAGCGAAAGGAAACAGCTCTAAGATAATTTGCAGAATTTGAGAGTTATTTTAAATTCGGGCCAGTGTCAACTAGTTACTAAGAATCATAAAACTCTATTCGGTTTTAAGTTGCAGTTTTTAATCGTGATGTTATGACAATCGCCCAGTCGTTTACACGACATCCCTGGTAGTTTGTTGCTGAATGAGAGAGAGAAGAACTAGTTTTCGGTGTAAAATAAAAACCTGTCTTCTCTGATATTGACGTTTCCTCGGTACCCCTCCCTGTGGACCACCCATGATTCGACAGCCTCTTGTGCCAGGCAACGGCTTTATGAAACAGTATGACATTTTCTGCTTGCCTTTTATAGTTTGTGACATTTCCGTTATATTAGGGTCTCATTTCGGTGGTTTGAAGCAGCTCGGTCGTCATAGTAACGGTAATTAAGAATTATTGCAGATGAAAATATGTAACTCCTCGCTTTCGGTATAACTTCAGTTGTGTGTCTTTTGTAAAAAGTTTATGAAATGAGCACACGCGAGAGAAATCCGTCCGTCTTTTCGCCGAAAGTACTGGACTGATTTCGACTAAATTTTTTATTTCGATCTATAGTAAATGTTGAGCGGTGAATTTAATATTGGTTCTTATCGATCCAATATAATTTTTTATTTCCCTCAAGGCACAAATGGACCCCTGTTTGAGAAACATTGCCGGAAGGTACACAGTCACTGTTGGCTATATCTTCTACCTACATCTTGCTTTCTAATTAATTTATATAATTATTGCAGTAATCATTTCGTTATGTGGACCTTGTAGGAGTCCTGTCTCAAGCCACGCTGACTACAGTAAGTGTCTACGTAGAAGAGTTCTGAAGAAAGATTACATATAATAAATAGGCTGTAGAAAACGAGTCTTATTTGTCTTAAGTTACAGACTGTGCAGGGCGTTTCTGAATTTCCGAACCCTTAGCAAAGTGCTATTTTGTGAGTAGTTTGGTGGTATTCAGTGACATAATAAATTTCCTGTTATGGAACTTGAAAGTTCATCGCCATGATTACAAAAGTCTGCCCTTCGCCAGTTCAGTCTATTTTACAAATTCGTCGCCTTTTATCTCGTACAGTCCATTCAAGTGTGTCTTTCCTGTCACCTGTCGGCGTTTTCATCTCTTGAGTTGTCATTACGTTGTGGTGATCCGAACAAATATGCATTTGTTGTTTGTAGCATGTGTGCTACATGTCCCGCCCATCCCTCCATTCTTTATTTAACCTGTCTAACAGTATTATGAGACAGCCGGAATTGCGACTGTCCCTAAAAATTTCCGTTTTCCGTTTAGAGGCTCAGAACAAACTTGTATTCTCTCCCCCCACGTGTCGTAGTTACAGAAACGAATGCGTAGGAATAATTTTACATGAACAGCTATAAATAAAAATGATGTAACGCAGTACCTGTGGGCTGGAACAAATCGAAATTTGCAAAGTGGTAGCCACTATTCGCAACTGACAGTATTTCATGCCCGTAGTGATATATAAAGCCGTGTAACAAATATGTTTGAAATGTGGAGAAAACGAATCGATTTCCTGGTGACAGATTTATGATTGTGTCTGTCCTTACCCAGCCATAATCTCGTTCAAGTGGGTGTGGAGGTGGACTTGTGGCTGGTAGAGTCCTCCCATTTGTTGTTATGAAGTTTGAGTCTTCAACGTTCGTTCGTTTGTTCTTTGGTTATTTCGTTGTTTGATTACCAATGGTCGGCGGGCTGGTCCTTTAGCTGCATAGAAGTTATGGTAATCTAACTTCCTTTTTTGTATCTAAAATCCTCGGTTATTCGTTATCGTATGGAAATATTTTCAACAAAATTGAAAGTTGTGAATTTTAAAGGAAAGATTATAATTCCTGTAAAATATTTATTTTAAAGTCCCCTATAAAACATTCAGAATCTTGGTGAACAATCTGAAATAAAAATATCGCTGACAGACATTTTTTAATTTTAAACTAAAGCGTCCAATCGTATATTTATTTTAATTTTTTTCCAAAATTTTACATTTTAACTACTTGGAACGTGAAATTATTTTACGATTGTGGTGTTCTGACTTATGACGCCGTGATGAAATCTTGTAGGTGAATATCGACGTTTCGGAGGAACTTTTGTTGCGCCAATCTTCATTTCTCTGCTGACAAGTTTCTCTGAAACATTGGTAACCTCCCAAAAGACTGCAATGGCAACAATGAAATATTTATCACCGCTAAAGCTAAAGGTGGCATAAACAATAAAATGTCTTGCTATTAAGGAATATGTGAAACAATGGAAAAACGTCAGAAGTACAGCGAAGGTAAGAGACAAAGTTAAAATGTGATGACGCCTGGACTTTTTCTTCAGTCCACTGAAGAAAATGACTAACAGAAACTTGGAATTAAACTAGGCTACATTTTTTGCACTTCGATTGTGAAATCAGGTTGTAACACAAACTTCAAGTTGCTACTCCACCCCTTCCACCGCCCGCTGGGTTTTAAGCGCGGAGCGGAGTGGTGAAGGCTTTGTCTTAAGAATAACTTTGCACTGATATGTTAAGAGGCACAAATTGTCTTAGCGCCCTGTTGGCGGACACTCACCGCAGACTTAATTAACGCTGCCTCCAAACTGGAGAGGTAGGGCCTGCGTTTGCAATTATTTGCTTGGTTTTCTAATGAAAGGTCCTCCTGATGGAGTGATTCCTAATATTTGTCTGATAAATTCTTGAAGCAACTGACCGATTTTCGTGAAACTCGGGAGCGTGCGATGTCATTGGGTGGGATAATGCAAAGTTAAGTCAAGTGTTTTGCAGGACAAATAGTAATAGGCCTATTTTTGATCAATAGACAGAAGGTGGATTGGGTCTGTCTCTCTGTCTTTGCTGCTGTGTGTCCAGCTCCTGTATTCAGGCATGCCCAGCAATTACGTTTTTTCCTTCTCGTGTCACCTGGTGGAGTTCAGTTGGAAGTGAAAACCTAAAAGTAATTCGTCCAGCAGTCTCTTCGTTTGTGGTGATGTGTAATGCAAGACTGGAATAAAGTCCGTGTCTTCGTAGATAAGTTATGTAGTCGAAACAATAAATCAGTGAAGGAAAATTACATAAATTCCACCGAGCCTTCTGTTCAATAGGTACCGAGAGATCTTAATTTGACTTGGCCGCAGCTTGGAGCTGATTACTCTCCCCCCAGTTAAGAATGCCTAGATTATTACCTCAAATTCCCTTATACGCCTTCAAGGCGTGGTGCTTATTATCAGAGCTTCGTAATCTTAAAATGGTAAGAAAGAGTAACTTGCGGGTAAATCGCAGTGAGTCCAGTATCTAAGAGTCCTAATTCATTTTAGGGAACTTCTGGGTTTCAAACTTGGAGCGGAGACTGGCTAATTGTTGTAGTCCCTCATGGAGAATGCTGGGATAATACCTTAAGACAGAACACAGCTGCTCTGTTTACATTGTAACTAATGTGCCAGTCCAGGTCCGTGGTTCAATTCCCGAACGGACTGAAACTTGAGATGAGGGGTAAACCAGACTTTGGCATATTAATCTGGTTTATATGAACGAAGGAGGTGTGATTAGATGATACTTGGTACACCTCACTTCATCAAAATTTGAGTGATTTTATTAAGTTTTGGCTTTGTCCAATGTATCACATTGGGAAAGAGAGTGGCGCCATCCTGGCGTGTGAAAGTCTCTTCCCCCAACATTCGGTTTAGTGACCGTTGGTTTGGGGCGCCCTAGTAGGTGTGAAGTGACGATTGCCAGATGACCGCTGCTCCACTACGACTCGGACCAATGGAATTTGAATGTGGCTGTTCGGCACGTTTCCGACGTCATAAGTGACTTTTTGGGGGACGAATCGGATTGTCATATTCAATTCAAAATTCAAAAACTGTTACGATCAGGGAATATAAAAAGCGAGGTTGCGTTGGGGCTCGCTCTCTAAAAGTTCGGTTCTTAAAGGCAAGCAGACAGTTTCTCCTCGATTCATTAAACTTCAAGATCAAAATACAACAGCCGAATCATCGCGCTGCCCAAAAATAAGAATAACTTGTTAAAAGGAATTAAAAGGTGAAATATTTCCAAGGTGACTTCGGTGTGGTCTGCAGTTTGTCATCCCCACAGATTTCACGTCCTTGGCGCACGGCCGCTCCAACTATCACAGTCCCCGTATAATCCCTGAGGGTCGGAAAATCTTGCTCGCCGACAAACCTTACCCCAATTATTATCCCTTATATCCTTCCGCTTTATATCAAGCTGTAACCGCGAGCAAACCGGGCACGCTACTGGGTTTGATCCCGGGGCAACCAGAGTGAGAAGAAAAACAGTCAGCGGAAGGGCGGTTGCACTAATTACTTAGTGATTTCATACTCGATACTACAAGCCTAACTTAAGTAGATGACAAGGAGTCGTTAAATAAATAAGATTATTTTCCAAGAAGGGCACAGAAGACATTCTATTTACGTATATTGAACTCTTTTTTGTTCGTTTAATTGAGTCTACGCTGAAATCGTTAGCAGTCTATAACGGCTAAGTAATAAGTATGTAGGTTTGCCAACCTGTAATTAACTCGTAATGCGGCTCCCAGTTTTATTCAGCAGAGAGTGACGACGTGCCTGTGTGTGGCTATGGATTTACGGCGATGCAACTCCTAACGAAGTCTGTTACACTTCGCATTTGCAAGATCTGTGATCGAGCCCCACTTTTGGCTGTGCACTGGTTTCAGAAACTGAGAACACCGTAGGATGTTCCTCGTAAAAATGTTCCAATGAACTGTGCCATTTTCATGAGACTCCGGTTGCAGGATTGGCACGGTAATTCAGCCGTCCTCCATCCTGCTTTTCAGCGAATAGTTAGATGTTATTACTTTTTCAGAGGTTTTGCCTGACAGGTTATATTAAGCATGCGACATTTATTACAGCCATTTTAGATATATTGAATATTAACAAAGTGCAATACAAAGTCTGTCTGTTTCAGCAATTTTAGCGCTTGTTTTGACTACAAGATTGCTGTATATTAAAATAAATATGGACTGGTAATATTTTACGTGATTTCCAAATTGGGAAGTTACCCATCTCAAAAAAATGTACCTGTTTCTGATGTTTTGCGTCTAGAGTAATCAATAAAATTCAGGGCAAATGTACCGTAGCCAGCGCACATGTTCTCGAAGAGCTCCGTCGGCAACAGACTTTCATGTTGCACTTGTTTTGCCACGAGGTGGTCTGAGGTTCTCACGGCTGTGAAAGTTCAGTTCGCCGTCCTCTGGGCTACGCCGCCACGCAGTATTGTAATTATTTGCCAACGTTTATGTTTTAAGCTCACAAGTAGTGTTTCATCTACATGTTTTCTCACTGAAATTTTGCAAAGTTTTCTTATTTCCGCCTTGTGTGCTACTTGCCTCGGTTTCTTCCACTGCATCTGCCAGTTGCTACGGATTGGCTTCACCTGAAATTAATGATTGAATTCACTGAGATGAAAGATGTTTTGTATCACTGAATGAAACAATTAACCCTTTGAAGCCGAAGATCGTCTGAATATTATTTATGAATTCAGTCCGTACCGCGAAGAAAACACTACACCTCACCATTACGAAAATCAGCTGGTTAACCCTTTGAAGCCGAAGCTCGTCTTCATAATATTTACGAATCCAGACCGTACCGCGAAGAAAACACTTCACTTAACCATTAGAAGTCAAATCAGGCGGTACCACATAAGATTTAACAAAAGAACATCCCGGCCAAAGCCTTAATGACTGTCAAATGAAAGTGTTTAGCGGAAATGTGAGGATGAACAGACAGGGCTCATGGCACGTGGTCTGGGAACAAGAATATTAACAAACCACTCCTTTATAAAATTTGTTGTCAGTAAGAAATATTGCTAGAAACGATAAACCAATCACTGATGATGAATTTCTGAAGCTCGCGTGAATCTAACAGTAGCCTCGAATATTTTCGCGCAATTCCAAAAAATTTAAGGCACGTATTCCGTTATATGAAACATTTACGCAGCTTTGAAATTAGAATGAACGTGAGGACAATCAGAATTAACGAAAACATCGACGAGTAACTAAAAATCCTTTGGTTCGTGTGCCTTATCCCACCTTCAGTCCATGTCGTCTTCAGTTGATTTTAATAAGATGTATTTTTGCTTTAGGAGCACATTTTAAAACGCCCATGATGACCATATTTCATTCTCAGTTATCGACATCAACACAATGATTCCTTTCGCCTCTTAACTGTGGAAAAATTTCCTTGCAGCAGAACAAGTTTTACCGCCTTAAATTAACTTTCCGTCAACATCTGTCCTGTATTCGTTGCTGTCTCTCCGTGATTATTGTTTGTATCGTAATCTTTGGTTTACAGCCCTCAAGTACTTCTGGCATTGTTTGGAGAGGGGCTCCTTTTTTGGGCACGTAAACCCTTTGTGTTTAAAGCCGCGGCGACATCTGTTCCAATATATCATTTGGATGTAACTTGCAGGTTGTAACTCACAGTCCTACGTAGATATAGCGCCGTCCGAATGTGTGACCAAGTATCCCACCCACACATCTCTAAATGCGCGCTTAACAGTGTTCTTTACTCTGAAATTACATTAATAAATCTGTCAGTTGCACCAAGAAATGTATAAAATAACGTAATATTTTGTTCTGGCATCAGATATGATGTCAAGGTTATTTTGATTGTAAAATGTAAGCTATTAGAATTGAACTTGAAAGGAAAATTATGTAAACACACACACTGTGAATTAATATTTATCTCCAGGATATATTTTCACCGAATAAAGTGGAACTCTTATCATAGTTTCTTAGTTTTAAATAACAGAAGTGCGTAGATGTATATGTTAGGTTACTGCTTAATCCTTGGGGATCCTAATGCGCACCATGTTGACGGTTTTGTACTTCAGCTGAATATCTGCCCCTTACAGGGAGGAAGCAAGAGGAGATTGGAGAAAATTGCACAATGAGTGGCGTCACAATTCTTAATCTTCGCCAAATATTATTAGGATGATAACATTAAGAAGGGGGCATGTAGCAAGCATGGCATTGGTGACAAAAGTTTAGGTAGGGAAACCTAAAGGAAAGAGACCACTTAAAATACATAATCATGTGGTGTGTGGCTCTCGTGAACGCGGCAGTGAGCCGTCGGGTACCTGATAAGCTCCATGGAGCTAGGACCCAGTTTCGCTGTGAAGATCTTCTGTTGGCCAAAGAACGAGGTTTGACCGCAGACAGTTCATGAGTTACCCTGGTGTTTGAACAGACAACGAACAAAATGCCGTGCCATGGGAAGGTATTTCGAAAATGAAATATTACAATCGTTTTGGAATAATTATGTTAGTTAGTTAAACGTACAATAGGAGCATCGGATGAAGATAACAAATGTTATTTATTGTTTTGTCAGAACTAGTCTCTTTTCGTGAGCCGACAGTGGGGACACGGTCAGCCCGTATAATTGGACGTGTATTCATGCCTGTGAACCCTGCATTGTGTTTTTTTTAAATGTAAATACAGCCGCGGTGGTTTGGATGCTGTCATTTTCGAAACGCTGTTTACACAGTTCCATTCCAGCCTCTTCATTTTGAAGCTGTTTGAAAGTTCGTAACCTTTGCAAAGTGAAGGGCCCTCGTGGCCCTAACAGAGGCGGCTCCTCTACAATGACTGGCTTTGCCGTCCGTGGACGGAAACTGCAGACCTGAAGCATAAGGTCTAAACTTGCAGTAAAGCCTGAATACTGTCAATCTCAGTGATGACTCC
>NW_019059616.1:417345-427888 GCF_000696155.1 Zootermopsis nevadensis
TTTCTCCCTCTAACCTGTGTCTCATTGGTAATGTATAACTTACACGTTTTAAAATCCACGAGAAGCTGAGAGACAGCGGACAGATTTCTTTCATTGAACTTATGAAATATCAAATATGCATACACACGAGAAGATTTAAATACGCGAGAAATGTATGACATTGCATGGGCAGGAACTTCGTGATTTATACGTGTTACCTCACAATGTTATGGTTGTTAAATGAGAAAATTGTGATGGACTGGGCGTTTAATTAGGATGGTGAAAGAAGAAATGCCTTTCTTGGTGTGGAAACCTATTGTAAAACGAGCCCTTGGAAGAACAAAAAAGAGATAGAAGGATAATACGTTGGACCTTAAGGAAATGTCTTGTGAGGGTGGAAGGTGACGGTACTCGTGTATAATTGTATTCCCGGTGCAGTAGTGTAAAATTCCAAGGTCTGGAGCTGGAAACGGAAAGAGGAGCTGTCCTGCAAGGTAACCGAAACGTCACCCTCTACGAGCCGACTCTGTAAAGAGAAATTTCGCCGGAGGATACACCCTCCCTCCTCTCTGTCCTTAGCTATTGAATTAATTGCCAGAATAGAAAATCAATTACCCAGGCGTGTAATAACGGGCTTGTTAGTCGCAACTGTTTGTTTTATGCGTGAGCGAATGCAAACTAAGCTTTTGTCTGTGTGTTATGGTCCATGCGTTTAATATTTATATTACGAACTGCCCGCAGCAATATCCAGATGATGAAAACAACGAGGGGCCCCACGCCTCCACACTTGGTTTAATTACCATGGACACAGAGTGTTTTCGTTGTGGTAAGACTTCGATGTGGTTCAAACAAAGCCGAGACCGTTCCTAGAAGATTGTACCCTTTGTTCTCGAATATATATGAAATGAAAGCAGTAGGAAGTTTTGATAAGGTTGTCTGTGGGGTAATGGAACTGAGAGGTGATTCAACTCGTGCTCTTGAGAGACATGGTAATAGCTCGGGGTGTTAACTTACGATGTACTTCAAGACAGAGGATCTCAAGTGGACGTGCAAGAGGCCTTCGGCACATTCTACGCACCAGTAACTCCTACTAAGACTCTTGAAAGTGTTTCTCTAATTTACAAACGCCTTGCTCTTGAAATGTATTCCGTAGGTGATTCGTGTGGAACTTGTAGCACGTAACAGATCCCTTCAGCATTAAAAGGTCGTTTGGTGGACGTAAAAGGGGGTAAATAGACATAGATTATGGGATGAAGTGGCTCTGAGTACGGCCCAGTGGAGGTGGTTTGGGGGTGGGGGATCATGGCGATGAGTTTTCGCCTCATCAGAACGAATTTACTGATTAGCTGACCTAGAGACACACGTCTCCCAATCCATCATTCAAAATTACCCTCCCATCTTATGCTTTACAACCTGCGTTACGTGAACCACGAAACAAATAGAATTTTCATAAAATGCTCACATTTTTAAGTAAAGGACGCTGTCGAAGAAATTATTCTTGTTTGTACTCTTTAGGCAGGAACGTTGATGTATTTAAAGAGGTTGTAGACCTGTACAAATCCTTTCAGTTTTCAAGGAAAGTGGGAAATTAGTGGACAGCTTGTTGCCGTGTTGCGTGGGCTTCTCTTGCATTGTTCCAGTGGCAGTACATAGGCACACCACTGTGCTTAAATAAGAGATAAATGTCGTCGTTCCTGAGCTGTAAGTTCAGAAAGAAAAATGTTGCTACAGTTACCCGGGAGAATCAATCCTTGTCTAATTTCAAT
This sequence comes from Zootermopsis nevadensis, assembly GCF_000696155.1. The sequence goes on from NW_019059616.1 coordinate 419,091, forward strand.
TTTTTGTCACGCGACAGTCAGGAGGCACTACAAATTAAGGCAGACGCATTTGAATACTGGTAGCTGCTGGTTCTGGACGAGTGGGCGCTGGGTCCTCGTTCTTACACATGCAAATGTGCGAGTAATCAGGGATCGATTTCACACTTCTTTTCACAGGATTGTTTGTATTAATTTATCCCTCCAGATATTTAATCACTCCGTCATTATATTCCAAACACACACACACACACAGAGGTGAATATAAATTAAAAAGAAAAATAGTTCTTGACACTGGTTCATCATGCGTTTGTTATTCATATGCAATGTTTTAATGTGTGTAATATACCAACAGGTTTGTGTGTGGGTTGGGCACTTGTTTTGGTTATTTATCGTCCTTGTGCACACAAGTCGTGATTCGATAAAAGAAATATAACGAATGGGCGTGATTGCGCATGCCTTTTATGTATCTACACTCCATTTAACGCTGTGACATATTGTTTAAGTCGAGAGGCCTTGTTGGAGGGACTTATAATTCCGTCTAAACCAAGAAAGGAAGGTTTAGTTTCGATAGTAAAGTGATACTTTAAATAGTAAATAACTTGCATTTAATCGCCACATTTGTCTAGCGAGTAGGTCCATAAACCTGTGTCGAACTTATGCTCCGTCTTCATCTAGGTCTGGCAATATCTCTTTTTCGTCGGGCATGTACCGCCTGAACAGTTCGGCGCTTGCCCGGTTCGCAGTGGCTCAGACTTCAGAAAAACCCTGCCGCAGTTCTGGCGATCAGTTGCGTCAATGCTCTCCGTGTCTCCGTCTCCGTTCTTGTTAGTAAGCGACTATAACCGGATTCATAATACAAAAGCGATCTATGCCCACCGCTCTTTCGTTGCTTGGCAACCGTACAGTTTACAGAGAGCGGCGTTATGCCGACCATGAGAAAAATTAATATTTCACAGGTCAACAGGAATTTAGATATATGTACGATTCTGGCAACAAATTCTCAGTTTTGTTGGGTTTTTTTTCAAGAGTGTGTAGTTTATTTTCAGGAAATCCAGGACAAAAATAGGCTCTTTTGCTACAAAATCCAATTAGCTTAGATATTTCCCCGTGAGGTTCTTCGGTCCGCTTGTCGCTTCAACATGAAAGACTACTCTTCTGTCCCCCAACTGATAACCCCGCCCCCTCGTAATAGACTGTGTGTGAGTGTGGGAGGGGGGGATGGAGATGTACAGTACAGGTATTGCTATGTTCACTCTAAGATTCTACCAGTAAAGTGGCCGTCAGCAAGAAGGAACCCCAGTATTCTCCCTATTTAATGCAGAGTGAACCCCAGAGCCATTGTGAACAAAGTTGTGTAAAGAGGGAAGTTTTGCGACGCCCCCTTCCAGAATTTTGGGAACAGCTCAGTTCTCTGCCGTAATACATATAGGTTTGGATTGTCAGGTCTGCGCATTTGCTGGATTGAATATATGTGAAGACCAGTCTCTGCATTCCAAAGCATTTACACACAAAAGCTTAATTATTGTGGAATGTGGCCACTAGCATTCAGTTCGCATTATCTTACAGGCTATGGCATGTCGAGTTTTATTTTTACCGTCTTTTAAGGTCTAGTCCGATGGACGGTTGATGGATGCTGCCTGCGGATGGGCAGAGAGACGTGGCGTTTATTATCGTTTTCCTTTCTCTTCTTTTACACCTCTTTTCCTTCTGGTTCTTTCCATTTAGTGACTTCCTCTCCTTTTCCACCTGTCTCTCTGACCTGCTGGAGACATGTCAGTGGGGCAGACTCCATGGCAGGCAGCGGCAACTTGACACAGAGATCAACAAATCACCCCTGTTACCTGTCGGGACCCAATCGGACGAACTCCGTTGTTAATAGAAGGGTTGATTTCAGACTTCGAGGTATTTCTATTTATTTTATGGTGACGCCCTCCCGGGCTACGTAAGTTTCCACTTAGTCCACCTTGTCTTCTTGATTTGATTCCCCCGTCTTATCACGGGAATAACCATAAAGAGTTAGGTCTTTCCGCAGACGTGTGATACCACACATTATTATGGCTTTGTTGTTTTCGTCTATACAGCATCAGCACTTTGGCGACTTCATATTAATTACACAGCGAGAGTAGACATTTTTGTAGCAACTGCATCTAATTTCTGGTCGTCGAGTAATTAATTCTTAGAGACAGCGCCCCACATTTGTTTGTGTTTATGGACTCGGATGGTTCTGCAATCCCCACAAATGACGCCGATAACGCATCCAAATGAACTTCTCTAATTGACCACAAGAAAAAGGTGTTGCCAGATTGATATCTTGTCTTTACACCTTTCAACACGACCAGTTTAAGGAATCCAGATTAAAAGAGAAGAGAAGGAAACCTGACGCTATCATAAACGCGTTTTTCTTTCTTTTTCCATCAGTCAGTTTTACGTGTCTTCTCGTCTCTTTTAAAAAATCATAAAGATTAACACTTAGCTGCAAAGTCGTATAATTTTACCTGTTGTTAACGTGAGTGGGGAACTGGATGTTTCGTCCTGAAGGGAACATTAATTTAGGATGTATGAGAAAAGGGTGAAGGGGGGAAATGTTTTGAAGTAATAGAGCATGGTGGAGGACATTTCATACTGAGTACGATGAGATGGGAGAAGTAGATGATAATATTATGTCAAATTTTGTTTTGAAGCTTGGAAAGTAAGGGAGGTTCGGAGATAGTGGAGGACAAACTTACTGTGCACATCACGTTCCGTTGTGCTATGGAACACGAAGGTTCATCACCGTTGCAATAAACCCGGATCATTTTCTGAGAGAGAGATCGAGCCGTTGTACTTGTTTCTTTCGACTTCTCGATAATCTGTGTTAATGTATTTTTCGGTTTCAGTGTTGATCTCCTAAATTGCTTCAGTTCAAAGGCCCTGAGAACATTTTTTCTGTTTATTACTCCCTCTTGTGTCAAATACGCTGTTGTGTTTTACAGCACGATTCTCGAGTCGCAAGACAGAATCCGTACAGACGTTAACGAGCATTCATAGACTTGCCATTTTAATGTGCAGTAGCACACGGGATCAAAAGGAAAGAAGCCTGTAATTTTGTCCTATAAGGTGCTACCACTTTTTGCTAACTTATTACACCACTTGAACGGAATAAGTGAAATATAACTGTTGTCATAGTTACAAACATGGAATTCATAAACGTAATGCTCACATAGGCCTGTACTTTCACCGGTCCTGGCTAGTTTTTTCTCGCATTCATTTAGCAAGCCTGTAGAGCGTTGTAAAGCTTACAAGAGAATAAGACTGCAGCTCCTTTGTCAAACCTGTCTGATTATAGGTTAACAACTATTTGTGATCTCTTTCTATGTTAAGTGGGCACTTTGTCACACACAGCGTGGCGCGCCCTCAGGTTCCAGATGGAGGAGACTGGACTGTCTTCAGCCGCGAATGTATTTAACAGGCAGTTGCGAGAGGGCATTCTGGTGGCGGGTTAAGGGCTTCGACGCTGTGTTGCAGAATGTCATCACAAGGGGTCTCGGAGTTCTCCCAGTTCTTACATTCAGGCCAAGAGGCAGCGGGAGGAGGCAAAGGAGCCTCATAAGTTGCCCTCTTATATAATTTAGGATTCTGGTTGTGTTTTACAATGCCATATTGTTTGTTACACCTTTTACTCGAGGAGTTTATCAATTGATGCCTGTATTTTGAAATTAACTGGCAAAAGTTTCTACATCATATCATCTGGCCAAGCTTGTCGTAAATGTAAAGTAGTGCACCGACATCAGCATACTAAAAATAGTTTTATTTGGAATGATTTAGTTTGTTGTCGAAACATGTCGGCAGTTAAGTTCAAAATATCTTAGTCTCAACTGATAAACTCGTGTGGATGTTATAACACATAATACATAACATAATACATTTATATTATTTGCCTAGTTTTGTTCTGTAAACTAAATTAAGAAACACCTTATGAGAGATCTTCGTAACACGCAGAATATTAAGATCAATCGTAAGGAAAAAGGGAGTAAACTGAAGTGGCTTAGAATATGATACATTGACTTTCTTTCGTGAGTAAGGATTCCATAAAAGCAGGCAGTTTCTTGTTAAGTTTTCCAAGATACTCCCCACATCACAGAGGTGTATAGCCAACCATGGATATCCATGGTATTTTTGTGTGGGCCCTGACAGCACAAAATCTGATATCTTCCTGTCCGTGTTTTTCAGCTTGAGCTATCTTGTATCTACGAATCCCAGCAGGTGGTCGGCTGACCACTGTGTATGACAAGCCACTGGTCCCCCTTCCTTGTCAGCACCTTGCAGCGCACTTTGGAGAACAAAACTTTCTTAAAATTCTTCGGACTCGCACAGAGATAGAAAACACTCGAATAACTGTTAAATCACTGTGCGTACTGCATGCAGTCCACCACCTGCTTTAATATTCAGTAACACTGCGGTTTGCATTTTGCCCGCAGAGTGTAGGTTTATTAACGGGTTCTGTGTGATTCTTAGAATAATCGACGATTATTTTCCTAAAATGAATTAATCACTTTATATTTATATTGGATACGCTTTGTGTTCTGAATATAAACAGAATTTTTAAATAATGTTTAGCTGAGGTTTGTCCTTCTAAAACTTAGGTTGACTGATGCTAGGCGTAAGGGAGTCTTTGGGAAGGGCAGTAACGAGTTAAAAGTTCCAAGAGAAAAAGGTGATTGACATGAAGGGAGGACTGCAACTACCGTGTGATGATGATGATGATGATGATGATGATGATGTCAGTTTATTAGGCGAAAGCAGATGCTGTGGACTAAGGGCTAGAAACTTTTCTGTATCCTAAGTTTAGCTGTCGTTGTATCTTCATTAGCATTGTCACGATGAGTTTCGCTGTGCATCGTCGTGTGTTTTTGGTCCGACGCCTTGTGGACCTGGTTGTGCCGGTCGCCTCTCTATCCACCCCGAGAACTGTCGCCAGTTACCTACCGCGTGGCGATTGCAACCGGTTAACGTAATTTATGCGTTGAAATTCGAGGCTGTGAGGAGAGCGCCTCGCATGCCAGGAATGCGACGCGACTTCCACCTGAAGTTTCGATGCAGCTACAGCGAACTGTTTCCAGTTCCTCTCTATTTTTCTTTCTTTCTTTCTTGGTGCAGTTTCTCCAACCGCGAACGAATTTTAAAAATACCAAACGAAGTTTTGATTCATTTTTATGCCGAGTTTAACCCTTGTTGCTGAAATTCTCTTTACTCCTTGTCAGCTGTTTCTGTTTTTTGTGTCGATGGCTGTCAGCTCGTGGTACATGTGGACCTGCAGGCTTATTACTTCCGGAATTAAAGTTTATTTCTTCATTCTATCTGTTTTTCTTTAATTCCATTTTGTTTTTTTATTTCTTATTCTGTCTGGGTAGTATCTCTCTCACCTCCTTCCTATTTATTTATAACTACGTATGTTCCTTTATCTGTCCGTCTGTCTCTATATCCATCTATCTCTACTTTCTTATTCATTTATTTCATCGTTCTTTATTTTTACATTTTCCATCTTCCACTCGCATGCCTCTAATCCCTATCCGCTTCTTTAGTTTTGTATTATTATTATTCTCTTTTTTAATAAATATTGCCCTTCGGAACTCTGAAATTACCATGCGAGTGGTGTATAATGTGAAGCGTCATAACTAACCTTGGGTCACTATCCTCATCCTTGTCCCCCGTTAACGGAACCCGTCCAGTGTTTGTTGTGAAGAGCTCGGCTTGATTGACTTCGATCGGTTACCAAGAAACGCCGTTGACTCACTCGGTTGGTTCACTTCTTCTGTCCACCCTTGTCTCCCCATAGTAATTGGTAACCTGCAGGTGTGCGGTGTATAATAGCTTTTCGGTTAAACGGTATAATATGACAGCAACGTCTCCTGAAGACGTGATAACCTATGTATGGGGATTCTTTTCAAATTTCTTATTTAGCTGTTTCTTTATTTTTGTATGTGTCATTGCTCGTATTGTAGAGAATATCCGACTCTCAGCCCAAGAGAGTGTAGGTCATTACGAGTTAAGGCAGTTTAAACCACGGTTTGAGGCAGAATACTCAAAACTCTTAGAAAACTATTAAATAATAGGAATCGGGCCAAGATGTAGTGGTTGCATAAGCCACGCCAAATGAGTGAATATGACGTAGGACGTGTGTGGGCATGTTTTAAGCACACAGTCCGACACAAATTATGCATGAAGCTTTGCATTTTGTTTCGCTTTCCTTCTGCTTATTACGAACTTGTAGAATTTTATAAAATCGGCCCCGATTTCCGTTTCGACGAACGATGAAACTTAATCTTTGTTTTGAGCTGTTTATCGTAGAAAGTAAAGTTGTAAATTACACTTAGTAAATTACGGAGAACACACTTTTTACTGTTCAAATTTTGATTTGTCAGAACCCAAAAATATATCGAGCCAGTGGGGAGTGCTTCTAATGCTCTTCTTCCTCAAATCATGAGAATCAACTGTGGAACGGAGAGTGAACACGCTAGAAAAATAATTTTTCCTGATGACTGTACTCGTGGTTTTCACTAAAGTGGAAGCACAGAGTTCTGAACAGGTTGTATCGCGCTTTCTTCTACAGCCACACGACTTCTCTTTGGTTCACATTCCAATGTAAATGAATTGCAGCATTTTCTTTCATCTCCTGAACCGCCCTGAGTAGCTTGTAAAAATAACACGAATCTCTTTTTATAACAGTTGCTGTACATCTGGCTGTTTGATTCCGTCATTATGTATGAAAATGGCTTTCCAATTAAAGTGAATTATAGTCATGTTGGTGATATAAATGCGTCCAGAGCATCATAATCAAGGCCAACTTAAAGCGATTTCCACCCGCGGATAACATGGGTCACTCTCACATTCCTCCTTCGATACCTGTCATCAGCAACTTTACCAAATCAGTTTTAAGTACGGGCTTACATACGCCTAGATATAATAATGTGCATAATTATAACTATGACAAAAATGTGTGTTTATGGCGTTAGCAACAACATTTATGGTTAGTGTTATTGATGTTTCTGTAATCGTTATTGAACTAACACGAGGTGTATGTATTTTCTTTAGTTTTTTGAAGTACCAGGATGCTGAACAAAGTTTCATAACGAACGAAGAGTTTGATCATGGCTTCGCGTTGCTTTCAGGGTGATGTCCAGCGTCGTGGCTGCTCTGGAGGCCCACGTGATCTGCGGGCGAATTCCCGGCCTGACGGCGCGACAGCGTGAGATGTGTCGCTCTTCGCCCGATGCCATGGTCGCCGTAGGGGACGGTGTGCGTCTCGGCACTGTCGAGTGTCAGGAACAGTTCCGGCACCGTCGCTGGAACTGCTCCGCCATCGGAAGTGGCAGCGTCTTCGGCCATGTCGTAGTGGTCGGTGAGTACTTTGGCATCACCATGGTTACTTCCTGGTACAGGCAAATAGTTCCAATTCAGTGCCATGATATGTGATCACGTTAAGTTTTAACCTTTTTCATGGTACGTAACGGGTGTCTTAAGATGGCTGTCTTCTGGTTTGTAGCATCGTGAAAATCTCAAATCCTACAAAGAGATATCTTGTTTAGAAAGACTGGCCGTTTTGGTCTTTATTTATGCTGTGTTTGAGATCAGCAGAGAAAACGTGCTCGGTAATCCTCGACTTCTGATACATCTAATTATTCTGACTTTTGAACTAGAGTTTCTGCGTCACGACATAATTAAATTCTAAGAATACGGCTTTTAAATAAATATACCAGCTTAGAAAGAAATGAAACTGCAGGTTCGCTTTTTCGTTGAAATAACCGGATAATGTAGCCAGTCATTAAATTCTTGATTATAGTCATCTTGATTATGGTCTTTAGGTGCTTACCGTAAATTTCACATATTTCTATGTTGTTCTGCCGGCTGTTTGAGGCTTACGCTAGCTGAGAGCATTTTAGCCGGGCTACCATGGTTAACACGAGCATGCACTCTGTATTTACTGCTCACGAGCCAACGAAACGGTGTGCGTCAGTTACTTGAACCAGCTAACTATGTTATTTGCTGCATAATGAAATGTAAACTAAAGCTACAAATTATAACTTTCGTTGGACGTGCTACAGCTGCTGTGAAATTGAAATGAATGCAGGTATTCAAATTATTATTTCTACATTACACGGACAAGAACACATATTGTGTAGCAGCATGCCATGTACAGTAAGTCATTCGCTGTCACATATAAATGAATATTAAAGAAAATTTATACATAAATATATTTTTACGTATGCGAGGAGAATGTAACAACTAAGTGTCTGGATGTAGGCCAAGAAATCCAAGCTTCAACACCCATAATACCACAGCTCACACTGTCCTAAGCCAGCTTCATCCTCACAACCGAATTTTCTAAGATCCGTTTTAATGTTATCTTTTCAATCTGTGTTACCAGAACTGTTACCATCCACACCGCCACAAATTATTTCTCTCACTGTTTCCTTACAGTTTTTGGCCGTCCACTTAAAACTACTCATCTCTTTCTCGGTATGTTTCTATAAAATATCCCCACGAAATTTCTCTATGCATAACTTCACAATTGAAGCTACATGGTCACTCTGTTTATTTACTTGTGTTGTATGAAACGACGCTGCTAGTAGCGAAAATTATACAGCGTCAAAAGATATGATGATTAATGAATAACGAATTATACAGGATATGGAAGGAAGCGGTCGTGACCTAATGTATGGTAACTTACTATCCCGACATATGCCTGGAGTTAGCGAGGAAACCCAAGTACACCCTCAATTAGGATAGTCGGTCTCCGGACCTAAATTGGAACTCAGGACCTCCCGAATTCGAAGCAGGAA
>NW_019059616.1:427903-444308 GCF_000696155.1 Zootermopsis nevadensis
TTTGATCGAATCCCCTACTTAGCAGTTGCCTGTATGAATGGCCATGCTCCTCGTTATTCTCACGTTAGTCCGTGGTTACAAGTGGACCTGTCGTGTTCAAATTTTCATAGTTACGACGCTGCAGTTGTCGTTCGTAATAAATTGTGATTAATCCAGCATATTATGACAACAAAATTCAACGTAAGTTAAACCATAATTTAAAGCACACAATCAGGTCCTGATTGTGTATCGTGGTGCATGTAAACCATTTTGTTATGACGCAATAAAACGGTTTCTAGATCTGGATTTAATAAAGACGACGACCTCGGCCAGGAAGGGATTGGTGTGGCGTGCACACCATGCCACGGCGCACCGTGACGTCTAATTTACGACAGTCACTTGTTAGTGCGCAACAAAGCCAAGGTCTAAATAAAATGTACACGTGACAGTTGCGGCCAGCGGCTTCAAATGTCGGCCGTGTCCTCTACCCTGCTGCCCCTAAACTGTTGTGTTTTATGATGCATTTATTTTAAAATGTATTTAGTGGTTAATTTAGTTTGCGACTCTACAGAATTAAATGTAGCTGCTTCCTAAGTTGATCTTATGAAACGTCTCCACCTCGGGAAACTAAGTCGAAGGCTGAATGCACTGGTGATTAGTCTGGGAGCCTTAGTGATTGTCTCTGGTTTGGATGACTGGTGTTTGACCCCAGACAGGGGCCGGGGATCTGTCTATTCGCCAACACACCCAGGCCGGATCAGGAGCCGACGCAGAGGGTATCCTACTGTTTCCTCTGAATGTAAAGCTGTCCACTTACCTTCATCTAGTGCCGATTTTGAGAATTAGTAGGCCTTTACCTCCATGTTCCATGTTGTTTATGATGTAGTTCTTAAGCACAGAGGCACCTTTACAAAAAAAAAACCCGTTAAAGGTCAGATATTTTGGAACCTCGTATTGACATTCAACGTGTCTGATGCTTATTGTTTATAGTTTATTTAACAGTGCTTTTTCAGTAGTTCAGGCTGCACGGCGTTGGCACAGAATGCTCGTTGTTGCAGCACTTCTTAAGATTAATTTCTGCTGTCCTCGTATAATTAATTTAGTCATTTAACGCGCTGCTGTGCGCCACTGTGAAAGAAGAGAACGTATTTGAAATAAAAGAAACACGACAATTCATGGAGCAACTTTCTTCTGAATCTGAGACAGTCGATTTGTCTGGCCTGCCGGACACCACAGACTTGTTCTTATGTATTTTTTAAACGTGACTTCACGGGTTCGCATCGTCGCCATGTTTGTCCTTAACGAACCAGAAACATTTTACACGGTTTGTAGTCTCACACAATAGAAAATTTCACGTAGTAAACAAAGCGATTTCACCTGATATGGTTACCGGATAATGGGGTATTAGCCGTGTTACTACTCCACGTTTAAGCTTAAGCATGAGAAGGGTAGGACATTTACCTCACGAGGGGAAACAAGAAATACAATCGAAATTTATTCTGGCCCTAAAGAGAAGTGAGATATAGGATGATAATAGTCAAAGTTTGGGTTAAGCGATCGGAATTATATTCCAAACGCAAGCAGGAATTTCTTTCTTTCCCGCATTACCGGCCTGTCAGCTTCAATTGGTGCCGAGGATGCTAATACTTGGAGCTTTGCCTCCACACTCCCTTCTTTACTCTTAAGTGAAGCATAAGAAAATTGGCTTAAATTTATCCAGAAATTTACACCGGTGTTTGAACCCGGTGTTATGGGTTTAGACCAGCTGTGTGCAGTTGCCTAGGGCGGGATGTGATGGTCGAGTCTCAAGCGGCGCTCCAGACTTGTTCTCTGATCTCCCGGGAGCATATCAGATTTTAATACGTGATAATGTCTCATGCCGTTACGCAGTGACGCAAGCATCGCCCAGTTCCGGGATAAAGGCGAGCCCTGCGTGTTTGTTTAGCTACGGTGTTTACTTAACTCAACGTGATTTGTTTGAATACAGTCTTCAGTTGAATACTGAACAAAGTATTACAATGTAAGGGTAAGGGTCTGGAAGGAGGCGATTATGGCCTGTTTCAAAATACTCGCCCGACATTTACCTGTGTCTCGGGTTCGATTCCCGGCGGTGCCCGAATTTATAACTTGTGTTGGGCAAGGCCGTGGTCTAGGCAACACGGAGTTTTCCTCCGTGGCATCCCAACAATTACTCCATTCACACACAGAAGAAGGCAATGGCAAACCACTTCTGGATCATCTGCCAAGAACGTATATGAACAGGTCCCAGTCCGAGAAAAGGATGGAGGGATCCTGTTCATATGGACCTGTCGTCAGACAGAACACTGAATAATAAAAAAGGCTAAGGAAGGCAAAGAAGAAATTCAGATTGAATGGCCGGTAGCTCGATGAGAGGTGATAAGAACCTCTTCGATAGTGTAGTCTACGGCGTCTAACTGAGAAGCAATCAGTCCTGCCGCGATGGACCTCTCTAGAGGTGAAGTGCAGTTGGTGGGAGACAGAAGTTAGCAGCCACGTATTATGCAAAGCGGGCCCCCAGTTGTAAATGTCTTTCTCTCATTTTCTATTTAAGTGCTTCTCTGTGGCATTTTGGACCCTCAAGCTTTTAAGTGAGACAACACAGTCATCCAGTTCAGTACACGAAGAAAATAGGCTTCTCACGGCGATGAAGATGGCGATGATTCTTCTGGGTCGTCTAGACTGTTTGGTAGTTACCAATGTTTCATTTAGAGATACTGCCTCGGTCTTCAGGGCGACAGGATATCGTCAACTAGAAACTGTGTTTTAAGTCTGTTTCCCCGAGTTTATTCCAGCTACTTTGTAAATGCCTACCGCATTATCCCGAATGTCTGTTTCTTATAAATCCGTCGACGGCAGTAGCGAAAGGAACCTTAGATGATTCTACTTTTTATTGCTGAAACGCATTCAAACACATAGGCCTTTGTCCTGAGCTGGATTTGCCTGCTCTGAAAACAGAAGCGGTAGGCTCATCCGAAACGCCTACAAGACTACAAAGCATCACAAACCGGAAGGCCACAATCCGGGCATAAGCTTGCTGGATGATGACTCCGTGTTTAAGCGAGCTAAGTTACCGGCATTTCGGGAATTCTGGCTATCGTATGTCGTAAAGGCGGAGTCTTTTCCCAGCATTTTCATGTAGAGGGTACTAAATAGTAGCACCAACAGCTACGCCATGAGGCTCGATAGCCTAGATCTTGCTAAAAACCCGAGAGGAATCCCATAGGCCTATCGCGTGACTTGCAGTGGTCGAGTTTCTCATGAGCGGGTCAGCGGCAGTAGTTTGCATAATCCAGCGTCGTTTCTTTAGACTTAAGTGCCATTCATTTTCTGGTTTATGGCCTGTTGATGCAACTGCCTTTTTTATTTTGGTGTGGGGATTTGTTTAGATCTTTTATCTCCACGAGCTCTGCTTGGCTAGAATCTCCGGTCCATTTCAAGGCTGGGAAGATCCCAAGAGGTCTCCCTTGCGCCATTTTTCCACGATATTCCGAAAATCGTGTTCTGATTTGGTTACATATTTGTATTTAAGCGTCATAAATAACACACCTCGTTGTGTCGTAATTAAAGAGTAGCCGTTCCCAAAGCCTGCATGGTTACGTCTGTTAATAGAGCATTTCCTTGTGTCTCCATGGCTACAGAAGAGAAAACAGTTGCACGTCAGTTTCTTTATAAATTAAATGCTTTATTTATTGTTACTAACCTTTATGGATACGTAAGGTCGTTATATGTATAGAGTCCACTTTCAGGTGATTTACTGTATTGCTTACCAACCTTACAGAGCTGAATGCTCCAACAGTCCATGTCCCTTCACTATGAAAGTATACTCATCCATTCACCTATCCAACTGTGTCTGTGTATACGCTGCATCAACCTACTACATACATATGTAACTACCCACTCAGCGTCAGCGAGCCAGCCATGTATCTGTCTGTCTGTCTGTCTGTTTGCCGTCTGCGTGTTTGTTATATCAACAACTATCTGCACACCCAGCGAACCAAATACAGGCTTAGGCTGTATATGATGCATGCTCTTTCATGTAAGTTTATAGTTGATCAGCTGGTCAGAAAGTCCTCGGGTCCTCAGAAGGTTCACCACAGTATTCACAAAATCCGCTGTTGGACCGTGTGCTGAGCCAGCTGAATCATATCCACTTCCTCACTGAAAAGGATCTCGAAACACTCGGTAAGCGAGATCAATGCAGTGCCTTACATCCTGTGAAAAGCTTTGTTTGTGAGCACCTAGATTCGTCTGAATGTTAGTGAGAGTGGTGGGAATTTTATTCCGGATGCGGGGAATTTTTTTTTTTCCTTTTCTGAAAACTGAAGCCAGAGGCTTGGAAAACGATGTAAAACACAGGCTTAAGAACGTAGTTCCATACGCCACTCTTCTTCACATGTATACCGCGTAAGCAAATATGTTTGACAGAAAGGTGTGGAGGTTGGAATCATCCGTCATATTGCGTTATGGATACAGCCCACGTGGTGACTCAGCCACACGTCTGGTTGCTAGGAAACCAGCTGTCATATTAACGTAATTGTTACAATCAAATACACTAACGTTGCTCAAGTTTTGGTTACACTGGATCCGTCTTTCTGCATGATTGAGCTCTGCTTTACGATGTTACGAACTTCGGCCGGTTTTGCACAAATGCAGGAAAACATACGTCTATCAGGGGACCCAACAGTACGTAGGTACCATTCCCATAATTTGTCTGGAAGGAATGAATAAAATAGTGAAACACCTCACTCAGGATAGCCGGTCTGCGGATCGAGATTTGAACCCGAGACCTTCCGAATACGAAGCAGGAGTGCTAACCACTCAGTCGCGACGTTCTGTTGACCACGTTTCAACTCAATTTTGAATAACTTATAACATTGTCGACTTATATATACATGTCTTGGTCGTTAATGAAACGAATGCTAAAGATTATGCTTTTATTCTGACTTACCTTAATAGACGTCAAGCCATAAATGTCATCTCCACTTCTCGGAGCCAGTTTGCTCCAGTTGTGCAGTCTGCCCGGCATTTAAGTAAGCAGCGCTGATCTTGGGATACATAGAGGCAGTCAACTTCACACTTTCGCTGTGGGGTCCATGTCTCACTGACAGCAAGCAGTCTGTGCGTGGCACTGCATCAGTTGAGGGAGGTGCTGTGTGTTGGCCGCAGTTCACCTACAGTAGTTCAGAACATGTCAATGCTCTAGTACAAATAATTCTGGAGCAGAAATGTGCATGTTTTTCGAAAAAAAATCAAACTAACATCGGTTATAGCCCGATCACCGAAGTTAAGCCAGCTTGAAATGTGCTTCGTGCTTGAATAGATAAGGCTTGGTAGCACTCTGTGTCGCCGGGTAATCATCTTTTTCTAGGAATAATGTTTAAAAAATTGATTTTAGAGCTGGGCGGCCATAGTTCGCATCCCGCTTCCAGACTAGCTAAAGGTCCGCCCTGCCTCCTGTGCAATGGGTATCGGCGATTTTTTATCCAGGGTTAAAATGTTCGGGTGCCTGAAGCTAGCCACAGCAGCCTAGGCCAAGGACGTGCGGAGGTACGTCTTCAAGGACAAGGATTCTGATGCCAACTCGAACACACAGTTGCGATGAAATGTAGTGGGTTGAGCTGGCTGGGGACTGGACCCGGAGTCCAGTGGGATAGAGGTTTATCCCGTCGTGGTGTAACGGCGGTCGATTGGCCATGTGACACGACTGGTTGCTAGGATACCTTTCGCTGCAGAGTGCCTGTTGTCTGCGCCTCTCATCTCGGAGTCTGTTATTTACAGTTCAGTGAGAGATACAAATTTGGCTGTCGGTTTCAGACTGTTTTTCCTGAATGTAGCTTTGATATAGCACTACAAACAAGGAGCCAGCGAGCTCTGTTGATTTCAGTATAATTTATAACCTCATTAATTAAGTAGTCGACTCGTCGTGATTTTAATGTAGGTATTATTAATATTTAAGGACTTGATTTGCTTCTGGTCACGTAATAAAAATACGGTTTCATCACATCGATTAGCAGACTGCCTTGTAACTTCTTTCTGCTGAAGTGAAGAATGTTAGTTTTATTCATTTGACATAGGAAACTGAGATTCGGCATGATTTAACTTTACGATTTTTACGACGTCCTCTAGTTCAGTAAAACCACGTGGTCAGTCTCGCGGCAAATGCCATCATAGGGTGCCTCGAAATCGTTTTCCTCTCATTCCGTTTCTTACCGAGCGCCTCATTTGCATTCGAGTCTTGGCCAGTCCAGCGACTGTAATTATTGATTCAGATACATAAATACGTATGTCATCAAGACAACTGTGATATTTTATATTATTACGACATGACATATTTTATCAGCAGGCGCTGCTTTATGGTTCAGCGGATTTTTGTCACATATTATTACTACCTTAATTATCACTTATATTGCAAATTATTTATTTAACTTATTCTGTTATTTTGTTGTTTAATATTGATTATCATTCATTTCTTCATATGTTTATAGTTATGCACTATTAGTATATTTTAGTATTTTTTCTGTGTCCTTAAATTTATATCCATTTAGTTAGGTGGAGCGCGGCATTTGTTCGGAACTGGCATGTGTTGTTAGGTTCACAGTTTGGCTTTTATAGGTTAGGCGAATATGTTTCTACGCTTCTTCTGATCTGATGTTTAGTGTTGCTCAGACATGTGCGTTGCTGTTCTTAAACTTGTGCACCCGCGAAAGAGGTTCAATTGATTGGGTCAAATCAAGCAAATGCAGCCAGAATTGTAGGCGCCTCATACCCGCCTCCTCCTAGGTTAGGTTTAATTGTCCGTCAATGAGTTGGCTAACAGCACATTGCGTTCAGCGCTGGCTGACGTTAATCCGTTCATAACGAACCGTAAACGTAGAATTTTCGTTATTAAAACAAGCGAGTAAAATAGCGTTAGTTGCAGGCTTAGCCATTGCAGACTAAATTAGAATATCCTAAGAACATTTCATTAGCAGTGGCTGTACTGACAAGACTTTTGCATATAATTATCACACTCCCCTCGAAATATCGTGAGGGTGATAAATCAAGGAGGGTAACATTTGTGGGGCATGTAGCATGCATTGGAGAAATAAGAAACAATTACTTAATTTTAGTCGGAAAACCATAAGGTTAGAGACCACGTGGTAGTCCAAAACGGAAGTAGGAGGATAATACTGAGATGAGCTTTAAGGAAATTAATGTGAAGCTGTGGACTGGATTTATTTGACCCAGGATACGAACCAGTGGCAGGATGTTGTGAGCACGGTAATAAAGCCCGGGATTTCATAAAAGGCGGAGTATTTGTTAAGAAACTGAGTGGCTGTTACTACCAGTCTCCCATTCGACGCTATATAGTCTGAGCTACTGAAAAAGCATCGTTAAATAAACTGTAAGGAAATACTAGGTTTCCAAGGACTAAGCTCTAGAGTCGGTCGGTCCGAAAACAAAACAACCCTCGCAACCGCAAATAATTACAGAGTTCTGTAACGCGAACGTTTCGTGACAACTGTCGCCTCTTCTGTCGGACAGAATCTGACAGGAATAAATTTTAATAGCTACTTGCGGTCTTTTTTTGTGTGTGTAATCTGGGTTGGTCGCCCTGATCGTGGGCGAATTGCTTAGTTTTGCCATTTGCTGGGAGGTCCGAGAATAATCAGCTTTACTGGCAACTCCATTACTCTGCCGACATGAATGCGCATATCTGGAGAAATTAGAGTTCTGAGCAGTTTCCATCAGCTCATTAAGATAGCGTTTGAGCAGAACTGAGTGGAGAAACGGCGTGGCGTGGGGCTGAGAGCTAGACCGGCGCAAGAGACTCCTACCTGTTGGTCGTCCCTGCCACTTACATTTTAATTCCTTGCATCCCAGCAGTTTTAAGCAAAAATGTACTATAGCTCAATTATGCTTTAAATGTTGCCATGTGATCTTCCTAAAGCAGATAAGGAGCATCAGGTATTAGTCAAGATCCGTATTTAAGAAGCTGATGGTTGCTGAAATGGTCAAGAAGTTCCCCGCTTTTTGCATGTGCATTACAGTTTTCGCAACTGTTCACCATTGCGCACTGTCCTGTAAGGCCTGAGTATTGATGGATGACATCTGGGGAAAGTTCGCTTCTTATACCACTTATTTGCTTGTTGTAATATGAACGTTTTTAAGAACTTATAGAATTTTATTTGAACTTGATGTAAAGTAAGGATTCTAGTAGCCGATACGGATCAAAAATGTACCCCAAAATCTACCCGACGACTTTTGGTGCAGAAACGTCGGTACCAGATTTTATCAGAATTCGATGAGTAGTTTGGAGGGTTAAAAATCTGCTGACGGACATAAATTGTATCCCCTTTACGCGTTCATTTCATATTCTTCGCGTACAGAAGAATCCCAAGACTGGGCCGTCTTGTAATTTCCTCGAGGATCCCTGGTACAGTCTGATGTCGTGTCTCAGGATAAGCTGCTGAAGTTTCTCATCCACACTGACCGGCTGAAGCATCTGTCGCCCTGACCAGGGCACGACGCAGCACAGTGAAACAGAACTACTGTGTGACAGACAGACAGACAGACAGACCATTAGCGCTATCAGTGTATACCGGGTGGTCGACAAGATACAGCACTCCGCCATGATGGATCGAAGTGCATTTATTTTGTTAATTGACTTCTCGTCGCAGAATTGGCAGAATCGGTCGTTTCTCTTTGTGGTTCTCGTTGCTGCTTACGGTTCAAGCCTCATGTGGAAGCATTTCTGCTCTTCAGTACCTGTACTTAAGCGTAATAGATTAATAGCCTTGGAAAACATTTATAGGCCGCGTTCTTTCCGCGGTACTGACAGAATGAAGACGACGTTACGTCATGTACACGTGCAATACGAGCATAGAACGCGTTCAGGTACGAAGTCAGAAATGGCCACTTGGAGATAATAATATTAAAGTGGACCTTAAGCGGATGAGCAGTTGGCTGTCAAGTTGGCGTGTGTGTCATTTGTGTCAGCTAAGATGGCTGTACCGGAAATATAATTGTTAGTATCAACTGCCTGTCAGGTTCTGAATTGAAATGGTTTATAATAGGGTAAAATAGTCAGTTTTTGATGATGTACTTGGAATTACTTCTGACATTGCACAACAAAGAATAGAGTTTGCAGAAATTTTACGATCGTGGAAATGTGCGACTGAAGTTGTACGTATTCGCCCCACGTCAACTTTTGCATAATATATTTACAAATTTCACACTTTAGAACCCTGCGTTTGTCACATGCAGTTTCATGTGAGATCATTAGGAACGCATGCTGCACGTTGGGCTGGGGTCAGTAGGTTACCACTTGGGCGTTAGCAGAGCGTCGCGCACTGTGGGACGGAGCGGTTGGTGTGTGTCGGGCGATGCCGCCTGGGGCGGTCACGTCTTCGATACGATTTGACGCCAAACATGAAATACAAATGTATTTGTAGGCCGAGCTCTGTCCTCATATTGCACGAATCTGTCTGTTCTCAAGAGTCGTGTTATTCCCTCTAAAGCCGTATGGTGACTATATGTACCACTTGCTTTAATAATCACTTATTCTGAATTTTGCCTACAGAGTGCATTTACTGGTTTGATATGATTCCCAGAATAAACAGCGATGATTCCCATAAACATTAACAACCAAGTGATTTTTTGTAATGGAAATTCGTTGTTAATTTTTTGCGATAGGATCTTAATTTTTAAATATTATGCGTTTCGGGCTTAAATAGTTGAATATTTACCTTCATGGATCCTAACATGGCGACCGTGGGAACTGTTACCTAGATATGGGATTAACATCTGTACCATTCAACGCAGCAGCCACAGAGCTTGTAATTTCTAAACTTAGAATTGCCAAAATCTGAATTAGTATGCATTTCATAAATGTTGGACTGTCGACATTAAAATGAATTGCCACCCGTCCTTATGCCCAAGTGGCCAGAGAATGACACTGCCTTCTGAACACAGTGTATCGTATTTCATCGCTTTATTTCTAATTTGTGATCACACATTACAGTCTTTATGGCCATTTTACTGACAATATTGCAGGTACAAATAAAATGTTGTAAGAGTCTTAACAGCGGTCATTACACGAACATTCTCATATTTTATGTTCTGCAACATTCAGCTTACAGTGCTAATTCCATTATTTATATCCTCCGTCAGTTATGGCTCAGTGGACGTTTTGCACAAGTCACATCAGGTGGCGGAAAGGTCAGGCCTGTTCGCATGTGCATCACTGACTAATGCCTCAAATCATGCCCTTTCGCTTTTTTCGATGACGTCATTCAAGATATTATTCAAATACATCTCAGAGAAATAAATTGCGAAATGAACGGATTTGTACATCCACTTATATTTAAATACATCTCAGAGAAATAAATTACGAAATGAACGGATTTGTACATCCACTTGGTGGACTGTCGTCGTGGGCTTTTATGAAGATAGTGGTCGATGTCCATCTTTCACAGCGACAGGAAGTGTAATATTAGAAACGGCATGACAGTCGACTGCTCAAGAAAGATTTGTATCATACAGTTAGTTAGTTAATAACAACTCTGAATTTGAATTGTTAGTCTTAGTGAAGTACATGGCGGCCAGAGGGGATATTTTACAGTGGTACCAACATGGCACGTGTCTCACTAAACATCTGAAACGTCTTTCCAAATCTTCTCCAATGGTCGGAGTTATAGTTTA
Source organism: Zootermopsis nevadensis (assembly GCF_000696155.1). Next base: position 438,587 of record NW_019059616.1, read on the forward strand.
TCTGTCTTTTAGAGTAAGTAAAAGGAATTATTCTGCCAATAAATTACTCAATATATCGATTCACTTAGTCCATATCGTGTATTTTTACTGATACCATATCGTGTATGTGTTTCGGTTTCAGATGATATCCTTATGCAGTAAAACCTGTCCCAGAAACGTAATGTAAGCTTTGATTTCATTAAACGTAGGCAGTGCACAATGTTCAGTGTAACTGAGGTATAATCCATCCTCACCGATATTTGAAGAACTGCTGTAAGTTCTATCGCGATGTTGAAATTGTTTAATATATATTTTTGATGTCGATTGATAAATATAAAAAAATCATATTGACCTCCCAAGTCGGGGCAGTGAGCCCAACCGTGTTAACACGGAAGAGACTCTGTGATGCTGATTGAAATGCGCTGCCACCCGATGGGTTCGCATGACTTCGGTCCATTAGAAGCAAGTGTTAACGGGCGGGTGGCAGCCGGACACACACGCTGGTATAACAGCGGGGACCTCGTGTGAACACGGCCTCTAGAAACAACGTCTGATATAATTTACGTCTTCCACGAAAATCTGCAAGGAGTTCACCAGGACGCTGTGGACTGCTTTCTAACTATTTGCTTTCAGCGTTACCAACATAACGGCGTTGCGAACACTGGAACTGTTATGTACGCTGTGGCGTGTATTCGGGAGGTACGTACTTTGAATTACATGCTGATACAGCATATAGGACCATAAAAATTATACCGACATGCTTTGATTTCCACATCCTCATTCCAAAGCTCATCTAAACAGTATTTAAATATTCAATTCTTAGCTCAACAGAAACACAACACTTCTCCATTACAACGATCGATTGGTTAACGCTGTTGAGAGAAATAATCGCTGTTTATTTTTAGAATCATACGAAACCCATAAATACATGCAGTGGGCACAGTACAGAGTTATAGGCTGTTAAACTACGTGGTACATATTCTTACCACTGGGCTGTAAAGTATTTAACTAAACTGATTGATAATCTATGCAGTGCAATATGTGTCGCTATTTTTGCTTATTGCTAAATTCAGAAACGTTTCAGTATGTGATGTCCTCTTCTGTAGATTAGTTTATGTGCCCTCAACACCTCTGAAATGTTTTATTTTATAACCTGAAAATGGTTTAAATTTAAATCATATAAAGATTTCTGTCTTCTGGGTTGTTGCGCTGTGTAGTCTGGTCGATGTTAACCAACGTTTCAGAGGTCATACTGCCTCCGTCATCAGGGCGATTAGACAGTAGAAATGTTTCTCTCTTGGAGCTTCGATGCATTTACTCTCGTAACATCATCTGTTACGGAAGTGCACCAGAAATATCATAAGAATGGTTGTACACTCTGAAGTAGATTTTATTCGAGATGTATGTAATAAATTTATAGCCTCTTTAGTTGCTTGGACGTCAGTGAATTTCTAGACTGTAAGTGGCAACTCGCTTGGTCTAGGCGTTTATGTCACTGGGTCGCATTTGCTACTTGTCTACTCAGTTTAACGTACGATTGTGCTGTTCTGTCGTGACGTTCAGAAGTTGCATAAACACGACCAGCACCTCTGCCCGCCTACCTCTCCGTCTGTCTGTCTATCTGTTAACTCTCCACTTTCAGTGCATTGGCTCTTCTAAGGCAGTTATGAACCTGATGGTCTCGGTGTTGTGCTGGAGACATAGGCTTCAAGTTCCTCAAGTTAAGAAGAACACTTGCAGTTGCTCTACATCATCGCACAGCGTTTACGGACGATCGCTCGAAATTCTGACACGCTTATGTTTTATAGTATGGATTTTCTTGTTATTTCCACTGTTGCATTGTATACTTGTATTCAAATTACAACAGACAAATGAAAAGTACCATGGGCTCTTTTTATTTCGAGGTTAAAGACGATAGCAGATTGAAGCTACCACCTCCTTCGAGTGTCGAGATTAAGAATACACTCAGCTTCGTAGTGATGCACGGGGACGACTTTACCTGCGACCGTGTTTGTATTTTAGGTAGTGAATTTATTCAGTGTACGCGAGAGAAAAAAGAATTCTCGGGTGTAGATGTCATTAGATAAGCGCTTCAGTCTGGTTTAGTTGTGGCGGTAGGTAAGTCATTAGTTGGAGGGCTAATCTGTTTGCAGCCAGTGTTTAACTGGTTGTATTGCCTTGCAACAAGGCGTAAGTACGTCAGTGTTAAAATAGAGAATCTCAGTGGTGAGCGCCGAACCAAACTCCCTCGGTCGCTGAAGCGTTGTCTTTATTGGCCGCCAGTTGCTCAAACCCTGTGCATCTGAATTCTGCAGACACATGTTGACTGGGCCTACAAGCTTCCCGCTGAGACCCCCATTACAAAGGAAGATAGGTTTTCGCTAATTCCCGAGAGAGAAGGTTTCGGTGAAATCTTCACGCCTGTCATCTCAAATTGATGTGGCCTTTGCAGAGTGAGCTGCCGGTTGCACAAAATCCAGGGGAATCCAGTGGCTCTATCGTACGTAATGATGCTGGCAACATCCAGTGGCTCACGAGGATTGTGTTCCGCAGTTAGCTTGTTCGTATGATTAGCTGCATCAAGAATGCTAAACGTTGATAACGAATGGAAAAATAATCACATGCGAAGTCATGAGAAACATAATTTGATGAGAGCAGTTGCGCATTTAGGCGTAGAAGTGAGGACAATAATATAATTATTGTAAAGTATAAATTTGTTTTTGGGATTTGGTTTCTTGCAATGTTGAATCCTCGGGTTCTGTAAACAAAGACTTAGTAATGATAGTGATGTAATGAATTAGGCCGAGTCAGCAGATACAGACGACGCAACGCGGGCATACTTGGACACCCCTGGCCAAGATGGTGCTGGATAAGGTGGCATAACTCAATCCGACTATTGTTAACAGTGATAGGTTTTGTGTGAGGGAAGGCCAGTCATTCTGTCTTATCTCACGAAGCTGGAAGTGGATTCTTCTTTATAAATCAAGTTTAACTTAGGCCTATAAAGAAGTTCCACCACAGCGACATAGACATCTGATACTAGCATCGGATTCAGTCAAGATTGTTATCTGCAGTCAAGGTGACGGTTAAGGTCTCCAATCGTCTTACTGAGCGGGTTAGCACCGCGGTAACGCGCCATCGGGCGACCTGTTTGTAATGTGTGCTTAGTCAGACGGGCTAAAAATTCTGGTTTAGCTGTAAAATTTAACAAATCAGTAGTTTATTGAAAACATCACTTACGAAACTAGGTTAGCCGATTTAACAAAGTTTTGAGTAAGAAGCAGAATTAGTTTAGTAACAAGAAAGACACTTGCTGAAAATTAGAAGAACGGACTTGGTGTGCTTTGAGAACCAGACCCTTCAGTTCAATTACATATAATTTTCCTCACGATCAACATAATGGGTTTCTGTGAAAACATACGAAGGCAGCAGTCAATCGTTTATTTCTATAAATATAAGAAATTCCGAATAATGTTTCAAATATAAATTATAGGTTTAAATGTTAATAAGCGTTTTGCAAAGAAAACTATTAGGTTCGACGTTAACTTCACGAAAAGTAGGGGTTATATCGTGCCAATGTCAACCAAAATAAAAATTAACTGTCTCGAAAACCCGATCTTGCGTTTGTTTCATGCATCCGTGAAGAACAGGATAAGAAGACTGGCGGAAAGACAAAGACAAACCACTTGGAAGGTGGCTTAAGTAAGGTCTGCCAGCTGTTTAAAAATAAGGAGAGCTGCAGTTTACTCTTGGATTGAAAAGAAGCATTTAAAGTCGTTTGTCAAGTTTCAGATACGAGCTATTGGACTTTAAGGCAGGTTGTACCGATGCCAACACTCCGTTAGACTTGATAATGCGTGCGTGTTTAAAATTTAGTGCGGTTTTTTATTTTCTAGGTGTTGACATGTTCAGATGACGTCCCAGTGGGCTGTCGTTCCTGCACGATGAAGGAAGTTTGCTTGTTCAGGGCAGGGCTGAAACGTCCCAGTGTATTTATGCTGGTCAGTAGTTGCGATCCCAACAACTCAATTAGGCAGTTAAAGTATGGCGTGTTTGATTAGGCTCGTTTGTAAGTTTCACACATACGTAATGGTCTCCTTAATTAATTAAACTCCTAATTAATGGTGTTATTTTAATTCCCGCTTGATATGAACGTGTCCTGAATTTCATTGTGCATGGGCCACGCCTATCCGGTCTTTGAAATATTCAAGTCGTGCTTATGGTGGGTGCTGACTCGCATTATTGAAATACTCCGCTCACAACTGACCCTGCGTGTTGGCAGTCCACACCTACGCAAAAGGGCAGTTGCAAATTGCGCACGAGGAATTATTATATTTCAGAATTGACCTCACCTTCTATCTGTGTTTTTCCCTTAAAGTGGATCGGAACCGTACAAGGAAACAGACAAGATGATGATCTCGTGTATATTCATCTTCGCGGTGTTTGGCAGGAGACGATAAGATTGACAATCCAGGAACTCTCAGGGTGTTCTCCCTCGCCTTGTTCTGAAGTTGGAGCGCGTTGTCTATTCATAGTACTCACGCTCATGTAGCAACAGTAAAACGCCTCACGATGCTGTTTGAAGACACAGCATTGTGTGTTCAGAACAGCGGGGAACCTGACATGGAGTTGCAGGTGAACACAGGTTCGTGTCTCTGGCCGCCCATATAGCACGAAGTTACAACAACACAATTCATATCCTCACATCTCATTGATCTGACCATCAACTTTGGGGTCTCTCAGCATGTCTCCTTCAATGGGGTTTTATACTACGATGTCTCAGATGATCTTTCGTCATCCATTCGCTTTCAGTTGTTTTCCAAATGTGAGTTGTATTTTCTTACCCTTAATTTACCATGAATAATATCAACATGGCGACTACTTGAAATGTAGAACCTATATTTTACTTGGTTGGGGGTTGGTCGCAAGGCTAACAACCTTGTACCGTAAAGAGGAAGATGTTTCGAAACCTCAATCACCTCCTTAAGGGATGTCGGGACATTTTTTCCACGAGTGCTGTACAAACGATCCTGGAACGTTTACTTCAGAACCTGATTTCGACGCTGAAATCGTCACTTTTATGACGCTTATGTAAATGGGATTTGGTGGAGAAACGAAAAATACGTGAGTCTAGGATTTTCGTGGGGGATTTTGACTAGAAAACTGTCATTTGAAGTACCAAGAAGAAGATGGGAGGATGGTAAGTTTGGTGTCAGTGAAACTGTGTTTGTGCATCGGAAAAGGAGTCACCATCGTATCCGCTTGGCGGGAGTTACTTAATTCCTTGTTAGTTCTCTTCCAGAAACGGGTTATTAAATGGAAGCTTAATTATTGTTGATTGCTTCACTAGAAGAACTTTTAACTCATGAAGCATTCCCGAAACTGCTTGTTTTCATATGCAGTGTTACCATCAATTCATACAGCAAATCTCAGGCATTGGAAAACGTCCCTTTAGCACATTTTATTACAAATATTCGCCTGGTAATGTAATCCGAGTGGTTCATGGTTAAGATCATTGTGTAGTTTACTTCGGCAAAAATCTAAGTTCAGGTTCGGTTTGCTATTGTCTCGCCACTTCCATATTTTCAATAATTGGCATTTCTGCAGTGGGTGGCAGGTCAGGTTGAAGATCTGTCACGTGTTTTATGGGGGGTGGAGGAGCGGCTCTTGTTTGGCGCGGATATTGCTTCTTCTCGGATGGGACGGGACGGGTTTTGGGGCAGGGCATCAGGGCGTTTCACGG
>NW_019059617.1:6160-20766 GCF_000696155.1 Zootermopsis nevadensis
CGGGGGGGGGGGGGGGACCAAAGTATGAATCCGTGTAGAAATTTTTGGAAATAATAGAGGGTTGTAACTGGGAAAGGATGTTTCTCCCAGACGCATGTTCATAAAAATATTCGTCTTTTTCTTTGTATCTAGAACTCATCCTTACTTTTGTGTCACACTTTTAATTTACGCTTTACATCCACACTTTACACACGGCTTTGGGTTTATAATAATATTATAAAGGAGGGAAAAGTAGTCATTGTGCTTAATTAAGCACGACACAATAAAGACGTGTCTAAAAGACGTATACAAGAATTACTCGGTACTAGATGGACGGAATCTCACACCCCGGCTACTGTAATCTCGGTGTAGGAGACACGGTGTATCTCAGAGTCGGTCAGGACTTCGTCTCTACAGAATAATTCCTACCCTTGATGGGAATCGAACTCTCGTCTTTCAACCTACAGCGTATTCATTGTATTTCCTTAAATCGCCCGGCGCCCCAAGAATAATGTAATTGTATTAATATTTTATTTGAATTAAAATATTCCGATATTGTGATCTAGGGCTATATGCTAGGGGTTGGCGAAATTTTCATTAAGTAATCGGCATTGGAGAACACCCATGCTTCACATAAAATTTTGGTTCTTTTATAAATTCTTTGCTCATAACATTCAGTCATGAGACAATGAATTGTTTTTTCCTTGTTATTCATCGTTTGTTTGTCTAAGATTCTTCGTGTAACTTTAAACATGTATAAAGGATTTCTAGTTGTAACTTTGGTTTCTAGAAATGGGCCTGTACATTATAATTAAATGAAAAATAGCTTGGTTAAATGCACACGTAACTTATATCATTTTATGATATTAATTACTGCAGTTATGAAATTTAAAAGACGTAATTTACAACAAACCTGAATGAAGTTCTCAAGTGGACCAACTATTTTAACCGCTTTTGTGCTTCTAACGTATTAAACCGCTTTACAGAAACCTTTGTTCATTAATGGATTTTATAACAGTATAAGTCAAAATAAATTTATTCCTCCCGGTATCTCGGCAATTAAAGTGTTGTTTTTTTCGTTGGAGATTTTTAAAGTAATGAAACTTCTAACTTGTCATGGAAGCATTTGTAAATATAACATTTTAATAAAGAATTCAGCATAAGAAGGACGAAGGTATCTTGTTGCGTGAAGGGACAGAGAGTAACCAGGTAAAACCTAGACACGAAGATGGGTCTGATATTCAAATCATCTGCCGGAACAAGAATCATTGGTAGAATTTACAACTCCAAATTTTCTTCAAACTCTTCAGAATATTTGGCGATGTTATAAGGAATTATATTTGTAAATTAATACAATTTTTGTGTTTAGCTTCAGTTAATAGGTCTTTAGATTCTGACTACGTTACATTTTCTGAATGATATTACTCAGTCATATTTGTAAGTGGTTATAAAACACAGAACTATTATAGAATTTGTAGGCCTACATTAATGACCTATTCCTATAGAATATTTAGAACGTCTAGCTGCAATAGTTAATTATTTATCACAATCAAACGGAAACCTGATAAACATTATCTCTGTAGCCTTTTTTTAACGTTTTCATAAAAGTTTTACATTTTTCAACCATTTTCAAAATTCAAGTATATCATGCTAATAATAGGGTTATTGTACATCAATCTTTGCATGTTCGCACAACACCCATGTTTGTGTTAATGATAACAGGAAATGGTATGAAGGTGATGTGGTTTTTAATGGCATGATGTTAATACCACATTTCATCAAAATCCGCTGATTAATTCAGGACTTATTAGGGGAGATAACGCATGAACGTATTACCATAAGCAAATGTATCTTTGTAAAATACGAAATTTTTCTAAGAACTATATAATAATTTGATGGGTGTATCTACCTGATTTAAAAACATTCTTGTGCAACTTTATCATTAAGAATCTTGTTACTAATCAAGATCAAAGAATCATTATATTGATTGTAATTTTAGTAATTGTAGATTAGTTTAAATCGATACTGAGTTTTGTTTGAATTTAGTAGAAAACATTTCACGGCTATTTGGAGCAAAGTGTCTATGATGAATAATTTCACGGTCGTACAGACCGCTTTGAAATCTGATAACACTATGAAAGTCAATAACCACGCGTCCTCGAAATTCGATTCGCGGGTTTAGGAATGCAGAACAGAGATTTACAGTAGTTCTGCATGTTCTGACAACACCTTCTGCTGACTGCTGCGTGTCTTAGAAACAACTACGTCCCATCTGAAGGTCTCATTAGCTTTCAAAACGTGATTTTAATTTCGTATTGAAATAAAATGTGATGATTTTACCTCACGTGCGTACGTTGTGTTACAATACTGTCGTTTCTAGGTGGGACATTGTCTCAAGGTCACTGCAGCGTGTGGGACGTATAGTCGATTGTCACTGGAATGGCGTGGCAACTGGGGATATTAGGAAAACGTGTTTAAGCAGAGAAAAACCACTGTCTTACTAGAGCGAAAAAAATGAAGACTCCTGTGGATAGAATTACACAAAACATGGTTTGTCTTACCTGATACAACATCGAATTGCGTTTGGATGACTCCATGGATACAAAGTTCTCAAATCGAGAATTATTGTTAATGTAGTCAGAAAAATTTGAAGTTTGCAAGGGATTGAAAAGAGTTCTGCATCTTGAATTAAGGGAGAAATTAATTATTGGAATATGTAAATTCAGAAGAATGCGTTAAATAAGAATTTATGTATTTTTAGAATTTTTAATTATATATTTGACATGAAAATTTTTAAAGTTATTTATTTCTGAGAACGCAAATATTTTACGTTTTTACGGTGAAAACTCAGCACAGCTTTTTTGTAAACTACATTTTTCTTTACTTTATCTGTTGGCGCCATTATATGTAAGTCTTTTGTAGGACCACGTTCTGAGAAACACATTCTAAAACCATTTCCCCTCTTAAGTCATAGCAACTTCTTTTAAAGGTTGACACTGAAATTTATTATCTTAGGAAAACATAGTTTAAGAGGAAACTGAAAACCTTTAAACTCAAAATGAGTAATTAGGTGGCATAATATTACTTGAATTATCTGAATAAAAGGTTTCTCGTTTTGAATATTCTGATAAACTAATTCCCTGATAACAGATCCCGCAGGTCCAACACCAAAGCCCGCCACCGGCCACGATTCTCAGCCAACTCCATCCCTTTGCCATCCTCACAGCCCTCCTCCCTAAGAACCATCTTGATATTATTCTCCCATCTACTTCTTGTTCTACCTAGTGGTCTTTTCCAGAAGGATTCCGTACCAAAACCCTATATGCACCCCTGCCTCCGCTCCCCCACTCGTGCTACATGTCCAGACCATCAGATCATTCTATATTTCGCTATCCACACTATGCTAAGTGACCTGTACAATTCACGAAGCTCCTCGTAATGCAATATTCTAAATTCCACACTTATTTTATCACTCCTATATGGGCCGGGATAGCTCAGTCAGTATAGTGACTAGCTACGGGCTGGACGACCGGGGTTCGATCCCCGACGGGGGCAGAGGATTTTTCCTCTAGCCTCTGCGTCCAGACCGGCTCTGGGGCCCACCCAGCCTCCTCTACAATGGGTACCGGGGTCCTTTCTCGGGGGTAAAGCCGGCCGGGGCGAGATGCTGACCACTCACCCCCATCTAGTGCCGAGGTCAAGGAAGAGAGGAGCTATACCACCTCTCACCCCAAACGCCTACATGGCGTATAGTGGGACAAACTTTACTTTACTTTACTTTTAGGTCCAAATATCCTCCTGAGTACTTTTTAAACACTTGTAATCCACGTTATTTCTTCAAAGTAAGAGACCATGTTTTACAACCATACAAGACAACAGGCAAAATTATTGTTTATGTCCTGATCTTCAGTGTTTTGGATAGTAAACAAGATGGTAACAGTTTTTAAATTGAATAGAAACAAGCGGTCCCCGAATGTATTTTGCTCTTAATTTCATCATAGACCTCATTTATATTTGTTATTGTTCCCAGATACTTAAATTTTGAAACATTTTCAAATGATGTTACTTATTGATGATATTGGTCCCTTATTACAGCCATGTATTTAGTTTTGTCTACATTTACTTCTAGGCCTATTTCCTTGCTAGCCTGTAAGAGAATTTCTTTTAAAATGGCTGTTATTTATGTTATTCCTTGAATATTTTACCTGAAGTCTCGCCCAATTACGTAATTTTTTTGGAAAACTCGCCGAAAAAAATTTGGTGTTAGAGGTGTTGTTCTAGTAAAGTCTGCTGGTCTTTTATCGTGCTTAGTTTCCGAGCTACTAAATTTACCTGTACTGTTACTCAAAACTCAGTAAAGTTCTCGGAATTTTGACCTTTCTAAAATATCATCCTGGCATCAAAGCATTAGTGTGCGAAGTTTGGTACAAATTCGTCCTACCGTTCTCGAGCTGTAATCGAACACACGTACACACATATATTTCTATATATTTCCCTATTAGATTAATAACGTATTTATTTGTAAGCTGCAGTTACACGTATTCGTGTAATTAAAATATTAAAATTCTTATATGAATATTACATTACGATATATTACGTATTTGTATGGCTACGCCACGAACATCTTATGTAACTACTGTTTACATATCACTAATGTCGAGTATTTCTGCTGTATTCGTTTAATTTATTCAGATGGATCTTTGTAAGCCTGAAATTTACCAAGAATACCTTGGGAGCCTTTAGCGGCTGAAATGTATTGGAAAAGCTAGGGATGAACGTTAAGTGACCTCATGTACTTTACGAACCGTCACATTTATGTGATTGTACGCTGTATCAACTCATCAGTACAATAATATCTGATGCCGCAGTAATGTAAATTAAACGTAGTTACTCTGAAGATGGCTGTCTTCTGGGTTGTTGCGCAATGTAGTATGGTAGAAGTTTATCGACGTTTCAGACGTCCTTGCTTCTCCATCATCAGAGCAATGAGTAACTCATTGCCCTGTTAATCATTTAAATAGTCTGAAGCAATACTTACTAGCATGAAACTAGGATTGTCCTTATTTCTCCAACTGAATGATGGGAGAGTCCACTCATGAATGTCTTCTCTGTGTGTACGATGACAGCCATGATGTGTGTGACCAGTCACAATAAGACGAGGCTTCAAGATATCCAACAGCTACAAACCACAAACACCTTTGGGGGTACGCGAACAAAATGTTGAATACCACTGTACCAGACTATATTACGCAACAACCCAGAAGACAGCCATTTTTATACTCGTCGCCTTGAGAATCTTAAATATTACAACGCTGCTGAAACTTCAAATCCTACGTGGTTAGTTTGTTACAAATTTGGGTCTGAAGTGAATTTGGGATCTAATCGCTTATTGGTTGGATTGTAGTTTAGGTCACATCTCTTCCCTGTGACCCGCTATGGAAATATGTGAAATTATTCATTTAAAATAAAGGTAAACTGATAGTATGTGAGATAAATTTGGATACTATTTCTTACAGATTTCTCCATCATCGCAAAACATACATTTTATAAATTTATTGGTTTTGTTTCCGAATTGGTGAATTATTTCAATTTAAATAAAAGAATCTCTTATTGAACTGTTTCGACACCCCGAATTATATCCTATCAGTTAGTTTGTGTAGTGACCCTCGCCATCAGCTAAATTTAATATTGGAACAATTTCTACATCGTCTGAGTTCGACCTCAGGACCTGAAAATTACACTATTAACACGAGCATGAACGTTTGTGTGTTTTAGTACTGTTGATTTTTGTGACATATTTGTTATTGTTAATTAACAAAGTCGTGACATACAGACAGTTTCTCGCTGACTGATTTTTGCTTTTCTGTGTAGTTTCCTAAAAAATTATGAGTCGCTTGACTAGTTGAGAATATGCCAACATGGCATTCATCGTCTCTTCAGACAAAAACATAGTGACATCGACCTTAACAACTCCGTGGGGACAGAACAGTTTTGATAGTCGGTAAATATTCTCTACAGATAACACAACGTCGTTAAATAACTTGTAACCCGACTATCCGTCTTATCTTCTTTAGACACGTAGTGCAGAAGGAATACTTGATATAATTTCTAAATATTCTCTGCAGTCGATTTGCCGTTGTTAAACAACCTGGATTTTAATAATCTCATTTACTAAGCTGTGACAAACACTTTATATACTCGTTAAATGTTCCCTCTTTTCACAGTGTCATATGTGTTTGGACCTATGATTTCAGTCAATGTAAAATTATAAGCACACCCAACATCACACGTACGAGTACAAGTTATCTTTTGTGAATGAAATATCGTCTTCAGTATTCCATCTTAAGATGATAATGTTGCGTCATATTGTGATGATTATAATTGTTTAATTTTAACCGTCTAATCACAATAAAATATTTTATTGTGATTAGACGGTTAAAATTAAACAATTATAAAAAATTCCATCTTAAATAAATAAGTCCCATGTTTTTAATAAAATTGTCAATAGTGTTTATTAAAACTTAATTATCTTACTTCATCACGTAGTTCCACGAATGATGAATTATTTTAAGCACGGAAATGAAATAAAGTGAAATATAAGGAACAAGGCAAAATGCGAATATTAAGAACATTGAAGATTGCTGTCTTCTGGGTTGAAGATTTCTGTCTTCTGGGTTGTTGCACCGTGTAGTCTGGTAGATGTCCGCTAACGTTTCAGAGGTCTATGCTACCTCCATCATCGCCCTGATGATGGAGGCAGCAAATACCTCTGAAACGCTGGTAAACTTATATCAGACTACACAGTGCAACAACTCAGAAGACAGCCATCTACGAGGTATTTTTGTCTTCTGTAGTACGCAAAGGATAATTACCATATTCTCAAAATCCTTCGATTGGAGGAAATTGTTAATATTGTTTATATTAATCACACATTTACTATAGATACTTATTATTTCTCTTTATTTAATCTTCAGAAAGAAGAACATTTCATATACATTACATGTCGGCCTTAAAACAGCGTATTTATGACTGGCATTATTTCGGTTAAATATGAAATTACAACAAAGACATGTGAAACAAATAACTTATATGTTATTATATTTTGTCATCTATTTTGTACAAACTCTTAGTTATGACAGTACTCTTACATAGCAATGCAACACATTTACTTCACTACACATGAGAAATTAGCATTTCTCTTAAATTACAGATTCCTTTAGAAGACCAATAACGAGAAGAGAAATGTTTACAATATGAATTCGTGATAAATAAATAAATAAATAAATAATAAACAAATGGTTCAATAAATACTGATTAGCTTGTTATTACTAATGATGTAATGTACGAGGGTATCCCTTGTAACCAAAGTCTGTATGATAAGTCTCTAAGACACAGGGAACGTCCTCTTCGATGGAGTATGTGAGAGGATTTGTATATGATGGATTATAGAATTCTGGGGCAAATGGCCCGAAGGGTCCGCTGATGCCATATCCCGCTTTCTCAGCCGGATATGTTATAAATCTCTCCACATCAAGAGCGAGGGGTTGTACCACGGGGCCACTGTAGTATTTATCAATTTCTATTCCGAAATTTCTCTCCACATCGTGTGGTATGATTTTTTCATATGCGTAAGGAGTAAAATGAGAATTGACATCGAAATCTGATGAATATGCTTGAGGTAATGAAATAGGAAACGTTTTATCAGCAAAGACTTCAACGGTTCTTTCAATTTCGTAAGGGTAAGCGAGTGGTCTGTCAAGTACCACGGGTATGGATTGAGGTACATGGACGGGATACGGCCTGTCGACAGGTACGGGAACTTCCACTGGGTAGGGATCGGGAACTGCGATCTCCTTCTCGACGACGACTGGATATGGTTGAGGTGCGGGTACTTTCTTCTCTACAATAACGGGATATGGCTCAGGAATTGGAATTTGAACCTCCACTGGATAAGGTCGATCGACAGGCAACTCTACTTCAACGGGGTAAGGCTTTGCGACGTAGACTGGGTAAGGTACTTTGATTTCTACTGGGTATGGATCTGGTACTGGGACCTTGGTTTCTATGTAAACAGGGTAGGGTTGAGGATCTGGGATAGGAACTTCAACTTCCACAGGATAAGGGCGGTCTACGGGGACTTGAATGTACACAGGGTATGGGTCAGGATACGGGACCTTGACTTCGACAGGGTATGGACGGTCAATGGGAATCTTAACTTCTACAGGATATGGGTCTGGAACTGGTACCTGGGTCTCGACAATCACTGGGTATGGGTTATCAATGGGAACTTTCACTTCAACAGGGTAAGGTTCTGGGACTGGGATTTTAACAGGGACCGGATATGGTTGAAGTTCAGGGAATGGGACCTTAATTTCAACCGGGTAGGGACGATCAATAGGTACTGGGACTTCTACAGGGTATGGTCTATCAACTGGAACTGTTATTTCTACAGGATAGGGATCGGAAACAGGAATTTTCTTCTCTACGAATACAGGGTATGGACGATCTACTGGTACCTGAACTTCAACGTAGTAGGGGTCAGGGTAAGGAACATTAACTTGTACGGGATATGGATCGGATACAGGTACTTTGACTTCGACAGGGTAAGGCTGCGGGTCAGGGATTAGGATTGGAATTTGGACTGGGTAAGGACGATCAACTGGTACCTGGACTTCGACGGGATATGGATCTGGAACTGGCACATTCACTTCAACTGGATACGGTCTATCGACAGGGACTGGGACTTCTACGAGATATGGAGAAGGAACAGGAATATTGACTTCAACTGGATAAGGACGATCAACTGGAACTTTAACCTCTACTGGATATGGTTCGGGAATGGGAACTTTAACTTCCACGGGGTAAGGATCAGCGACAGGTACTTTCTCTTGAATGATAATGGGACGAGGATCAGGAATGGGAATCGGGACTTCTACAGGATACGGTTGAGGTACTGGAACCTGGACTTCCACCGGGTAAGGTCTGTCAACGAAAACTTCTACTTCAACTGGGTAAGGTTGAGGAACTGGGTAGGGTTCAGGTACTTTTACCTCTACCGGGTAGGGTCTGTCGACTGGGATCTGAATCTCAACAGGATATGGGTCAGGGACAGGAATTTCAATGTGTACTGGTACCTTTGTCTCCACTGGATATGGTACTGGGTATGGTTGAGCTACTGGAACCTCAACAACCACATCTTTCTCCACCAGATATGGTACCAGCACATCCTTTTGAACCTCGTATGGAACTAGGACTTGTTTCTCCACCGTGTAGGGTACAGGCCTTTCAACCAGAACATTTTGCTTAACTCCGATGACGTCAGTTATGCTTCCTCCGGGATGAAATGCTGGACCTGCGCTACCAGGTGCCAAAGCAAAACCGGCGAGATGTTCTGCGATGAATTGATTTCCACCAGCTATGGGGCCCACGCCTCCAAAAATGTGACCAGGAACAAACGTGCGGCTTCCGCTATCAAACAAATGGTCGCCATGGAAGTGACCTCCCCCGATGAAGTGATCATCGCCAATTGAATGAATGCCACCAGAGAACAGATCTCCCAGAAATAAGTGATCATCTTTCACTATCTGCCTCCCATCGGCTAAAGCGATGAGCGCCAAAGTGCAAGTGCTGATGAGAAGCTGTGAAAGAAAAACGAATTTAATTTATGTAAAGGGGAAATTAAGTTAATATTTGGTACGTAACAGCATAATTATTATTTTTATTTTTTGCTATTAACAATAACCAACGGCGATCGTGGAAAAGTTCTGAGGCAGGAAAGTTTCTAGCCCTACTTAATACTTAAAACTAAAACTTTTAATAATGTAACTTCCTGTAGAATGTAAAAATGACAACAGTGATGTCGCGAGAAATCTACGTCTAGCTGTCGGTTTCTTGGTAATAAATCGCGAACCACTGGAGGTAAGAATGTCGAATCTTGCTTGGAGATAGATCGTGCCCGGCTAGTACTTGGAAAAAATAGTGTTATTTTCGTTATTGAGTGGTACTCCTTGTAAGATAAAATGGTTCAGACAGCCCATCACAGGAAATTTTGTACAGCTCGTTCAGGCTTAAGGTAGCCTTTTTATAGAATTTTTTTCCATTTTAATTGCGTAATATTCGCTGTACGCGTGTGCCGAGATGTGATTTGTGATATGCATCATGGAAGATGAAGTGTGATGTATATACTCAATTGTAAGTATTTTCACGACTTGGCGAACACTTCTTCATGAGTCAGTAATTGTTTGACTGTGAAATGTCGTTGGATGAAAATCATTATAGCTTATTTCTGCAACGTATGTGACAGTTTTCCGACATCTATTTTGAAATCTTTTAATTGACTTCACACACGTATTTTGAGAATAAAATATCAAACAGTCTCTGTATCATCATTATCATTAATTCAGTATTGAAATTTAGTTTAGAATTTTACAGATAAGTTGTCTCGTGACGAATATTACATTTTAATAATAAAAATTTTCTACCTGCTCTACAGTACATCGTAAAATATTACTGAAATATTTACTTTAGAAATTCATAGTCACAGAGTAAATAAGTCTTAGTGATAACTTTTACTCTTTCTGTATTTATCCATTGGCTGTAACATTGAATGTACAATAACGTATCAAGTCGTGGAGAGTCAACCCGCCTTTGATGACACAAGGGAGTTTGTTTGCTTAGCAAATACTCATTCTTGTCGTGCAAGCTGAAGGCAGTAAACATCACAGTTTTTGCTTTACAAGAATATTATGAACATGGTTGTGTTATGAAATATTACCTCTGTACTCTGATAGATATTGGTGACGTTTTAGACGAGCCTCCATAATCGCCCTGATGACGGAGGCAATATGACCTCTGAAACGTTGGTTAACATCGACCAGACTACACAGCGCAACAACCCAGAAGACAGAAATATTCATCGCCCTGATGACGGAGGAATTATTCACCTCCGAAACGTTGGTCAATATCTACCAGAGTATGCTGTACAGTATTGTGCCGTGAGAACCTGATATCTCTCCAATGAAGAGCATTACTAGCAAGCCGATATTTTCAACCAATACCAATAATATTTATCAGTTCAGTGGTTTTAGAACAATAAAATTTTTTATGCTTTTTTTTAAAAAAAGACTGTTTCTTTTTATACGCAGTTTTTTATTTACAGGCAAGTGAAATTTATTTTTCAGTAAGAACTGTGTTACAGTAGTAGATGCTTCTGTGATACCAGTAATAAATTATATTTTCATGTAGCATAATCGGAAAACTTCGAACTTCGAGTATTTATCTTGTCACTACCACATTCAAAACGAAACTGGAGACCTTCAAGTCTCCTGTTACAAGGACATTGACCACTTTCCTGGAAGTTAAATCGGGTAAAATATGAAACACTTCATTCAACCCAAACTAGAGTCCTGTTTAATAATGCCGGCACGTAAGAATTTACCTTTGACACTTGTACCATTGACGGCACATGGGAAGTTCTGAAACGGAACTCTTTTGCAAGAAAGTGAAAACTTCTTATAACAGTGGAAATCTGTTCACGGGTAGCAGCTAACCTTCGCATGTTTTACCACAGAGGTCGAGCACTTTGGTTGGACTTAATGTCACATATTTAGCAATGTCGTTAATACGTGTAGCAGAACCTTGCTAGAAACATTTCTGAAGTTAAAAACGCTCCGAGTTCATACACATTTCTTATGATAAACTTCAATTATAGTTTCAATCTGTTATCACATAGGATTTGAGTCTTTCGCTGCTAGTACAATCAATAAAATATTCTCGGGCATTCAGCCGCGTTAACTGGTTACCGTAGTACACCGACGTTTCGGGAACCAACTCTGTTCCCATCATCAGGGTTCTGATACGATTGGATACCTCGGAATTCTCCTGAGTTACACAGGCGACTTCCGAGGTATCCAGTCGTATCGGAACCCTGATGATGGGGACAGAGTTGGTTCCCGAAACGTCGGTGTACTACGGTAACCAGTTAACGCGGCTGATTGACCGAGAAGATTTTATTAACTAGGTTCAGCAAGTTTCAGTTATACCACACGCTAAAATAGGTGAAGACGAGGTGTTGTGGCTTAGATTACAAAGTTATTATCGTCTTTTAGGACAAAATTGACTCGGTAACAAAGATAAAAGTGATACGTTGTGTATGTCTTTCTGTAAACACGCATTTGAAACCTCAAACGCCAAGCTAACGGCTGACAATGCATGTTATTTCTTGCTGATCTAATGGTGCAAGTCAGCATTGAACACATGGGATGACACTCGAATTCATAAATTATTATTTCGTGACACGTATGGATAAAATATAATGGTGAATGGTCAGAACTACTGTTACGTATTCAGAAGTACATCGATTCGAATCCTGACATGGAGAATGATGATTCAGACTAAAATATTTTGTTACTTTTCTTAGTTCGTCCAGACACATCCGCTACAATACCACGACTAATGACTTTTATATACTTTAGAATTTTACATCCGCGTTCATTCTAGCATGTGACGCAGTGTAACTTACGAAATTGAGAAATGTTTCGTTGGTGTACTGAGAAAATTTTTTCTAAATGCATGGAACATGACAATCGATCCTGGCTGTGATGTTCGAATCACGGATTCCGAAAAATCAGTGAAAACGAAAAACCTACAGTCGACAATGATGATGTAGATTATTATTTGAGCTAATAATACACTTCTAGACTAATGTGTTTCCTACTTACCGATAGCCTCATTTCGCCTTGCTTAGAAGACCAATCCTGGATAAAGTTTCTTCTGAAAGTGTTGTCTTTTGATGGATACACATGCGCTTTATATTGTTTCGAATTGACTCTAGTTACGAAGTTTTCATTATAACTTAAGACATACGCGCATAATTAAACACACAAATACAAATGTTTCCCTTCTATGTAAGTACGTGAGAAATTTACAAACATAACTGAATAAGTACGTTCAACTTCAGACATTTTCAGTCGCATCGTTTTCAAAACAATTACATGAAGTAACCAAGGTTATTAATTGGAATTTAAAAATTATAAAGTACGTTCGAGTATGTCTTGAAAGCGTAGCTAATAACTGTGCCGTCTTGATCATTGTTCGGATTCTCAGATATTTATAGAGCTGTAATGGAAGGAATGACAAATGCAAATGAAATTATATATCGGTAAATCTGAAGAGTTGAGATCACTTTAGAGATTCAGGCGTTGGTGAGAGAATAATATTAAAAATGGCCTTATGGAAATAACATATGAAGGTGTGTACTGCGTTCGTATGACTCACATACGGACCAATGGCAAGTTTTTCTGATCATCACTCCTATTTTTTTCTACAAAGGCAGACAATTTACTTATAAACTAAATATCTATTAGATTCTCAAAAAAGGGCTCTGCTCTATGGAATTAGTAGATCTAAAGAAAAATTGCCAGAGATCTCAAAAAATGAAATATGTTTCAGATTTAAATAAAATCATATTCGACAATCGTAACTTAAAACTAACTACCAACATAACTCGTGGCGTCGAAATATTTTGTGCTTCATACAAAATACACTGAACGTCGTTGTCGAGTGGTTAGCACTCCTGTTTCGTATTCGGGTTCAAATCTCCTCCTGGAGCCGCGGATGTTTTTCGTGGTTGTCCTCAACCCCTCCAGAGTAATTCCGGGTTAGTACCTTACATTAGACCACGACCGCTTCCTTCCGGGTCCTTTCAATTCATTATTTACTATTATCTTCTCATTTGACGCTATATAATCTGTGTTACTGAAGAAGCGTAGTTTAATAAACAATAAATAAATAAAACAGATTTCATTGAATTATCACAAAACGTTTACAGTCGTAATCTAAGTTTCAGAAAATTTAAATATGTAGATTGCTGTTCATGGCATATTTGAAGGTAATAGGTCGAGGCCTATCCCATTATATGCCTCGAGGATCTGAGGAAAAACATGCAACCCTAAATAGCAGGTTGTCAGGCTGAGATTCAAATGGTGTACCTACAGAACACTATTCTAGAACCTATTTTATTATTGCTATTTCAAATATGGTCATTATTAACTAATAATCCTATATTTTGTAAGGTTAAAATAGGCCTAAGACCTTTACTGAAATAATAGACAGAATAAAGATAAGAAAATTTACTAAACAATGGATATTATAATATTAAGTCGAAATTTCACTTGGGCTCAGAATTGGACCGGTTGACGGCCTCTTGTGAACACAACAAAAAACCTTTTATTTCCATAAAAAACGGGGAATTTATTCATCAGCTGAGAAACTGTATCTCAGTCGTATCTCGAATTTTCATTTTACATTAATCAATCCGAAACTGTGGTCTCCTCAGTACTGTAACTCCAAATTTATTATTAGGCCAGTCACTGATGAGTAATGATATCACTCAAAGTCCCTGATTAAATGTCTTGTGTGTGTATTAGCTCAGTTACTTTTATTTATAGAATAAATAGGGTTATGGGCTTATGGTATTATAATATTTGTTCCCCTCCCATCTTCGACAAATTTCACGCTTACGTTTAAGACCAGAATGAAATCTCGTACAAAAAATCCACAAGAATTTATTTTGTATGTTAACATTTATAAACTTGGCACATAACAAAACTTGTGGGGGGGGGGGGGAT
>NW_019059617.1:43525-68340 GCF_000696155.1 Zootermopsis nevadensis
TTGGCATATTCATCGCCCTGATGACGGAGGCAGTATGACCTCTGAAACGTTGGTTAACATCGACCAGACTACACAGCGCAATAACCCAGAAGACAGAAATCTTCATATTCACCGCTGTGAGAACCTCAAGTCTTACATTTGTTGAACAAATTTCTGTTCAATTTCAAATGTCTGAGAAAGCTTTGCTTATAGAAAACTGATCTTGGCAAGTCAATTGCTGCTGATTGAAAATTTCACGGCAATTTACATATATCGTAAAGAGAGATTATTTAACAAGTCATTGTTTAATGATGATTTTAAAATACTTGCAGCTGAAACAGGTCCAGATACGAATTCTGGCATGTTACTCTCTAAGTCCCAAAATATTTTCCCATGTGCGTGGGAGTAATTATGAACCGGTTTAAACAGTTTTTTAAGAAATTGTTGGTTCATGTTTACGTCTTGGACGTAATTAGTTTTTCAGATTCAAACCCTTATTCGCCCAGCAGGTGTCCAACGGCTTAAAACTTACGTAGTGTGGAAACCGTTGACCTTGACAACTAAAACAAACAGCCATCGTTTGTTCAGAGCGCCACAAGACGGTCATACTTTGAAGTAAAGTATTTTCTTTGCAGAATATTATTTTGATAGGAACTCACTTCTGTTGCGACATCAAAGTTTCCAAACCAAGACAGTCCTAACAGTTAATCGCCTAATTTCGGTGGGAATTTGTTGAACAGGAAATTCAAACTCGAGTGTACATTTATTTGCGACAAAAAGCTGAACATGAGAGGATTATTTCTGTTCATTTCCCCTCTGAATCACTGAGAGAACTGTCTCAGATGTATCAGTGTCAAGTTACGAGCATATCGTATTCAGTATAATGTATGTCTGCCTATCATATTTGGTTTGAAGACTTCGCAAAACTATTAAATTGTTAGTTTAAGATGAAACGTTGTATTTAACCAGTATATGACCAGCCAGAAGAGTTGGTTATTTGTGGGATGTGTAAGGGAGAGTCTTGCCTGGTATTCTAGAAAGGAAAAGGTGCTGATTTCCAAAAGAACGCAGCTGTATCGCTGAGTTAGCCTGCTCTACCGCGAAGCATTGTAAGCCTGACCTACTAATTTATGGTACCTTACATGTACGAACGACTGCTTGTTATTTTTTACGCGTGAATGATCGCTAGCCAGCGGAAGCCAAATTGCCCGCAACCATATCTAATAAAGGAATTAAGTTTGTACTGTAATAACTAAGCTTAAAAAAGTTACTGAAACATATATTCGTATGGTACCAGTTAGGTAAAATGTCAATTTCGTAACATTAAAATGGTGTATGTTATTACACGGAGAACATTTTAAGTAGGTTAAAAAGAAACCCACGTTAATTTTGGACGAACGTTTTTGGGACCAGATACTTTTAATATCTTGGGTGGGAGAATATTTTGAATCAGAATATCTTAAGCTGCTTCTACTGCATTACCGTATATAAACAGTCTTAGATTTTTATTTTTTTTAATTTTATTTTTATTTATTGTTTTTTTAATAGCCTCCGGTTAACTGGCAATCGAGATTATAGACAAAGAAGTTCCTTGCCAATGGTGAAAGGGTTTGTTGGTAAAGGAGGTTCCATTCAGTGGTTAACGAAATTATTTGCAAATGAGGCTTCGAACGTCACCTGACTTCCTGTGTCAGTACCTTAGAACGTATTGAGTCCTCAGTAACGCTGATCTTCAAAGCGATCCGCACAAATGGAGATCATATTAGACAATATTCCATTATAATCTCCTTGTTTAATTATTCTCTGTTAACGAAACTGTTTCAAAGATTCCGTTTTATAGTATCGATTATTGAATTTTCAACAGAGCCTTACAAACTCAATACTTATACTTTTCTGAATTACCAAAATACATTTTTCGAAGAAATATTACGAATACAATCAACTTAACCGCTTAATCACGCATCTTTACCAAAGTTTACATAATTCATTTATAAAACATGTTGCTTCTGTGGGATGACGAGAAATTCGTACCAAATTTTGTTTGGAATGCCCTAAGAAAAGTGAACACTCTCGGACGATTAAATACAATAAAGAGGAACGCAGAAGTTTTACTAGAGGCTGGTAGACAAGTGGGGCTAGAAGTGAATTCAGAAAAAAACTAAGTACATGTTAGTATCTCGTAATCAGAAGACAGGCGGGCAAAATTATCTTAGGGTGGCTAATAAATCCTTTGAAAGGGTTACAAAGTTCAAATATTTGGGAACAACAATAACAAATCAAAACGATACTTGTGAGGAAGTTAGGAGGAGACTAAATTCCGGAAATGCTGGCTACTTCTCAGTCCAAAATATTTTGTCTTCCCGTCTGATTTCTAAGAACCTGAAAATGAAAGTATACAAAACAATAATCTTGCCTGTTGTTTTGTATGGGTGCAAAACATGGTCTCTCACTCAGAGGGAAGAACACAGATTGCAGGTGTTTGAGAATCGGGGGTTGAGGAGGATATTTGGGCCTAAGAAGGAAGACGATGGGGCGTGGAGAAAACTGCACAATGACGAGCTTAAAAATCTGTACTCCTCCCCCAGGGAGATAGGAGTTGAAGGAGACTGGATTTTGTGGGCCCAGGACAGGGTCCGGTGGATGGCTTTGGTTAGTTCGGTGATGAACCTTCGGTGTCTGTAGGCCATCTAGTTAGTTAACACATATAATAAGATCTTAAACTGTTAGACTCTTAATTAATTAGGCGTCGAAAGTTTCTTGAGAAATACAATTTATGAGTACATGCAGGAAAATATCCTCAGTGTTGTGTATTTGATAAATAATGTTGACGTGGTTTGGCTATTTATACACTCTGCTGCCTACAATCTCAACTTGTAACATTTTTAATAAGCCGCAGGCTATAACTTTACATTACCCGACGTTTATTTCGGAGGCCATTATATGTCTTTTTTTACGCTGTTGGTTTCGACTCTACCATAAATAACATTCGTTATACTTTATGCAATTACGTAATAGCTGGAAAGGCCATCCTATTACTTAATCCAGTTTAAAGGTGGGAAGCATTACTGGTTAACTAATGAAGTTCTTTCATATTCATTATTCCTTTAACTTGTAAGACATAAATGGTTTTTGTGTGTTTGTTCCGCTACATCGTTACGTATAAATCTGAGCCATGTAAATGTCATTCATTTGACCCAGAAAATAATATAACCGTAAGATCTTGACCCTTTTAATCGACTAATCCAGTAACCTCTTATGTGTAATTGTTGTACCTAAGGCGTTCATCTTGATGGTCCTGTTTTAGTGGTCAAATCATCGCCAGGCTTGTTACTTCGGTAGTCCAACAGGAGACGATTAATCAAATTATGTTTTTCATATAATATTCTGTCCCCAGAAAATAAGGACTCATACAGCAAATTTATTATTGGATCGCTTGTTAAACTCGTTTTGTCTGTCCGTCCGAACGAATGAAATAATTCGAGAACGGATAAACCAATTAAACTTGATAATTTTAAGAAAAACCTTCTCGTCATTTCAGTTTTTAATTAGATCCAAAGGTTTCTATGATTGTTTTGCACAAAAACGTAAATACTCCATCTTATCGTAATACACAAAAAAATTTTCACATTGTTGGTCAGTAAAGCATCGTAACAATGTTTGCACGCCATGTTTGGTTCCTTCTGCCGAAGTGCTCGTTAAATGTATGCCACATAAATACATTTTCAGCCTTGTTCAGAATAACAATTAAAGTCATCATTATCAGTATTTTATTTAGTGTTCTGTCTGACGACAGGTCCATATGAACAGGATCCTTCCATCCTTTTCTCGGACTGGGACCTGTTCATATACGTTCTTGGCAGATGATCCAGAAGGGGTTTGCCATTGCCTTCTTCTGTGTGAATGGAGTAATTGTTGGGATGCCACGAAGAAACCGGGGAAGCCCCCGTAGGAAAACTCCGTGTTGCCTAGACCACCTCATCTTATTATTATTTAGTGTTCTGTCTGACGACAGGTCCATATGAACAGGATCCTTCCATCCTTTTCTCGGACTGGGACCTGTTCATATACGTTCTTGGCCGATGATCCAGAAGTGGTTTGCCATTGCCTTCTTCTGTGTGTGAATGGAGTAATTGTTGGGATGCCACGGAGGAAAACTCCGTGTTGCCTAGACCACGGCCTTGCCCAACACAGGTTATAAATTCGGTCACCGCCGGGAATCGAACCCGAGACCCCAGGATTACAAGGCCAGCGTTCTAACCGCTAGACCACCATATAGAAACGAATTTAACAAGAAAAACAGATATTTAAATTATCGAGTCAATTAATTCACGAGACATTTATCAAAGATATTCAATACTAGATATCGTAGGTCACGCGTGTCAAACTAGAGGTTCGTTTTCATTTTGTTTTCATGTGATGTTTAATGTCGCAACATTTGCTGTCATGACAATGACTTCTTTTGCGAACGGTTTTCCATATAATTATGCCCTGACATTTGTCACTAGACAACACATCTTTAAGCGAGGTTGCCCCGGAATTTCGTGTTCTAGGTGAAATGATCATTTTAAAAGCAAGAACGACAAGAAATATAAGAAAAATATTTGGGACATATAATGGATACCGAAAGCCAAACTTGGTTTTTTATCGTGATATTGAAGGTATGACACTGATCTCGGTGTCATGGTAACGCGACTGTTGAGTTTTTATTGTGACGTCTTGTAATTCGGTTTCATGACTTTATGTCACATGAAAAGGAACCTTTAATGTAGATCACGAATTTCAATTTGAAATTCTACATGTTTGGTACATTTTACTGGCTATGTGAGCACCGCTTTTTATGTTTAAATTAAATAAAATTAGAACCTTTTACAGTAAGTGAAAGTCACATTTGTGTAACTTGTATGGAAATGGAGAAACGAAAAATATATATATATATATATATCAAACTTAAGATTAGGTTTATTAAAAATGGCCAATTATGATTTTACTCATCCACGTGATGTTCCTCAAAAATATTGACCTTTTTAAAGTGGCCCTTAGTGGACACTGAATTTGACAATTTTGTCTCAGGGGATTAATAGGCGTTACTACATTAAGGTAATTTTATTATAGAAACGCCTAGTGTTTTATTTATGAATATTAATAAGCCACTAATTACTTACTGTTACAGTCAACAGCTTTTTTAAACTTATTACATTACATTGTTCGTAACAAATAATTGTTAATAAATGAATTGAATAGACCAAAGCATTTCAATTAAAATGGATTGTAACACAAAATACGTTTTATAAGCAATGAGGAAAAGACGTTTTACAATGCACTACTACCAGAAATAGGCATATAGTAGTTAATAATTATTTACTAATAAGATATATAAAATATTAATAGAGAAACATTTAAAGTTGCTTTATTATGGATGATATTAACATAAGAATTAAATTATTCACTGAAAGATATTTATCCTAAAAGTGAAAGTATGGAAGTCTCGTTTAATTAATAATAATAATAATAAATTTATTATCCATTGGTGGAGAATATCTGTTTGTTATGTCAGAATGTCGAGTGAAAGTTGAAAGAAATAAAACTTTTATATCACGTCAGAAGCATGCCAATACATGACCCAATACTTAACAAAGACGAGCTAAACCGGCATTGAGAAAATAATCAGAACAGTCTCGCGTAATTTCAGTGTCCAGTTACCTTCAAGAAACCTAAAACGTCCAGTATTTTATATAATCATCAAGATACAATAACTCGATGGAACAGTTTTTTCCTTGTGAAGTTGATGTTCGTAACGGAAATTTCCCGCCATTTATGCAACCCGACGATATCACATGCTCATAAGACCAGCCATAGATGACAAAGGAGGTCCTAGAGTCCGCTAGGGGACTAACATGCCCCCTTAAGATAAAATAAATGACAGAAATAGCTGCTAATGTACCTTGTATAATTATTCTGTTTTGAATTTACACTGTCTGCTATGTACAGGGTGGGTGGGAATTAAGTAGGCATTCCCATTTAAAAACGTACATGTAAGAATTATTTTCATTATCTTTGCACTGGAAATATAGAGGTTATAACCATTTCTCAATGCCTACTTACAACATTGTTTGCTGTAAAACCAGTTAAACGTACAAAGATTTACATTTAATTTGTTTGTAAACATAAAAAAATGTGTAGCGTAATGCGAATATCATATTCTTTAAATTAAAAATGGTTATAATTTATTTTGGATCAAATTAATTTCCGACTAAAATTTTGAAGTCCTGTGTGATTTAAACAGGAGGAAGATTTCAGTGGAGTGACGTTTTATTTATAGTGTAAGAGACAAGATTTAGAGTTGAAGAGGAGATAACTGTTGGGAAATGTCTTAAGATTACGAAAAAGACACGTGTTCATGAATATATTAGTTTGTCTCTCATATCTTTACACGTGGTTTGAATTCCGTAGTTACGTATTCTGCTTGATAACTGAATGTAATACAGTAGGTTAAGTCCATGGAATTATTTCGATTACCCTTTCTGTATGGTCACACAGAACCTGATAACAACTATATTTCTATTGAATAAAAATTTTCTTGGATATTATCCATCGTCTAGTAAATATAAAACGTAAAACGACGTTTCGGAGATGGGACTCTATCTCCGCCTTCAGGTTCCTACACAGTTGGGCCCACTAGATAGAGCTAATCCCTATCTCCGGACCTAATACATATTTGTAGAGGGCGTTGACTTAGGGAATAACCATTAAGAGTGTTAAAGGTCATCGAGTGTCTTCAATCTATAAAGAAAACAAACACAGAATTTTTCAAACAAACCAATTCTCTGCAAATTAAAATCACGTTCGAAGTGAGACGATATTTATATTCGACGCCCATTAAAGAGAATCTTTTTCCATCATCGTGGACCTGTAATCAGGGAATTTAAATTTGACTTCGTAAACCGCTGAGATATTAATGAAAACGGTCTGATGTTAATTAGGACTCGAAATACATACACTTCCTAGTTCCAAACCAGCTGCACTACATATCAGATAACAAACGGTAATCTGTCTACTTACAGCTTCTGTACGACGGCATTTTTCACTCTGTGAACAGGGACCATCAAAACCTAATGATCACTCAGGTAATCAAAGAATTTCCCAGTTTATTTTGGAAAAAGAAGGTTCATTACTAGCGTTTGCTAAATATGAAGATTTGTGGCGATTGTGTTTTTTTATGACATAATCTCTGGACATTAGCCATCTATCATTGGTCCTTATCCTGAACCAGAAAAATCAAATTGATCCTCTCACAACTGTAACCTTTGTTTTGCCCTCTGATTTAAGGCTAGTTCGTCCAATTTAAATTGTGTGTGCATTTATCATCATCCAATGCGATTTAATGTTTCGTCTGTTTAATTCTCCTACATTTTATCGTCACGATAATATTTCCCTCAGGACTCTCTCCTTAAATTCCTTTAATCGGTGTTATTCCCTTAATGCAAGAGAAAATTTTGTATCCATACAAATGCTATTAATATTAAAAGAGATGACCATAGTTGTTATCACCATTCTATTATAATTGTTTATGCTTTTATTCAAATTTTAAAGCTGTCCAATTTGTTGTACTGAATCTCATAGACTATGTCGATGGTTAAAAATAGCCTTATTGCATTAATTTCCACATGGATTTCGCCCGGGGATTCAGAATTTCGCGAATATTCTAAAAAAACTTCGTCGAAAAAAATTAATATTAATAACAAAAGCGTCTTCTCAAGTAGAACATTTAAAAATAATAATTATGTGAGTATGAGGCAATAAAATTTGTCTAATATGACCGTTGCACCTCTGAAGGAAGTACACATTGTGTCAGGGTATAGGAGACAGAAAGGACCTCTGAAACGTCGGTAAACTTCTACCAGACTACACGGCGCAACAACCAAGAAGGCAGCCATCTTCAGACTCACCGCCGTGAAAACCTCAAATCCTACATATAGGAGAATAAATTGTTAACTTTGAAGATCAATGCATACTTATACAAGAATATACCTCGAGTAACCATCCAGTCGATTAGGAGATCTCACAACGTGACTACTTTTTGCGTAAATAAAGATCAGGGCTCATGAACTGTAGGCATTAACAGATGTGTCCACTGGCACGCTTAATTTCATTAAGACACGTCTCTGTCTGAAGATTATTATCAGTTCCAGGACAGTCCGTATTGGACTTACGATGAAAAGTAACTGTATTTCAAGTTTTACTGTAAGCGACATTAGCGAAATTTAACGCGGACTAGTGTAAAAGTAAAGTAAAGTTTGTCCCATATACGCCATGTAGGCGCTTGGGGGGAGTGGAGGTATAGCTCCTCTCTTCCTTGACCTCGGCACTAGATGGGGGTGAGTGGTCAGCATCACGCCCCGGCCGGCTTTACCCTTGGGAAAGGACCCCGGTACCCATTGTATAGGAGGCTGGGTGGGCCCCAGAGCCGGTCTGGACGCAGAGG
This sequence comes from Zootermopsis nevadensis, assembly GCF_000696155.1. The sequence continues at coordinate 51,987 of NW_019059617.1, forward strand.
CTAGAGGAAAAATCCTCTGCCCCCGTCGGGGATCGAACCCCGGTCGTCCAGCCCGTAGCTAGTCACTATACTGACTGAGCTATCCCGGCTCATACGCGGACTAGTGTACTCGATTAAAATCTTCACTGCCCAGAATTGTTCATGATTTTCATATATCCATCCTTACAGATTCCTTTACAGTACTTTAAAATACACAAAGGCCCTTTCGTTCAATGGTCTTTCCAACCTATTTTTCTACAATGTACTGTTGATACGTAGAGCTAATTCTGCTGCTACTTTTATAAGGCTTTTAATCTCCGCCACGAATCACCTACACGGGTCTACTCTCGGTAATTCGAGACGATAATCGATTACAGATTTCGAGACAGGATTTCGCACTTCTTTTGTATGCGTAACCGTCTATGTAAAGAATGACTAAGTGGTTTAGAAAATCTTGTGTCAGATTTTTTTTCCAACGATCGTTATCTGATTGGACCAATCATTTTTTTTCTTATCAAGATGCAAATATTCATAGAACTTCGTCTGTCGAATCACAGCCCAGGAAAGCATTTGTATGGTGGTTGAACTGTGTATTTTACGAGATGATAATGTTGCGTCATATTGTGTTGAATATATACTTGTTCAATTTGTGTATTTTACATGAAATATTATTAAACATATTTTAAAAAAAGAACAAATATAAATCCCGGTGTCCTAACTAATAGAAACTCTTATTATAATCAGGCGAGGACACTTCTGATACGGTATTAATATTTTTCACAATGCAGTAACTTCCGATAATATTTTTTTCGTATTTTCGTAAGTGAATTTCTAGCTACTTTCATTTGAGAATGTGACAGTAACAACTAAGGAACGTTATTCTAGTTTAATCTCGTAGATGATAGTACACGATGAAACGTGTTTTAATAGATCCACTTTCCAGATCCATTGCGAGCATCTAGTCTGCTGGCTGCAACACAGCATTCCAACCAACTACCTGTCCTTACGTAACAACCATAGACGTCAAGAATATTGTTTCTTTTCCCGACCTGATTCACATGCAGAGTCCATCTAATGGCGAGCAAAAAGACTGCGTAGTTCTGTTCACCTTCTCTAACAGAAGCAGAACGTGAGGTTGCAGAGACCAAGTTAATTCGGCGTAGATGTTTTCCTGTTGTGTGAAGGGACTGTTAGCCTAACTTCCTGTCTGCAGCATTTACGTGTCTCGTATATATACTGCAGAATCACGGTTTTCAAAAAACGTCACAGATCCATTTACTTTTATTACCGAAGCCATAAGAACCATGTAAATTTCCTGACTTAATTACATTTTTCCTTTAAAACTTCACAGTATTGTTGCATAGCTCTGAATAATTAAAATGCTCTGGAGAATGTGGTATGTTAAAGTATCAAAGAACATGAAAAAATAAATATTTACAATTTTTTTTTTTTAAATTTAAAATAAATATAATATTTAATAAACATTTTCCATCTTGAGCTATCTGTACAATAAATGTCTGAATTTGAAAGCAAAATGGTATATCTGCTGCATTTTTGTATCAGACAACGCTGACTACAAAGATCCATGGTCCCGCGAACCTTTCATTGGTGGATGTGACTGATTTCTGCCAGACATTCACATAGGGCTCGTCATGACTACTTAGATCAAAAAGCTTTGTGGTCAAAATCACACGTGTGCAACTTCCAATTACTGATGAGTAAGCATATTTGGATTTTTCATATATATATAAACATGATATTATTTATGATTTTAGGTATGTTTTTCACAACCTTCCAAGTTATTATTAATTACAAGTGCTCCTTTAATTAAAAAACTACGAGTAATTCTAAAGGACTTGCATGTAAAAATAAAGTCATCCCGTTACGCGCCATGTAGGCGCTCAAGGGAGAGGCTGTATAGCTAATACACATTCTTACCCTCGGCACTAGATGGGGGGGCCTACCGAAGGACATGCTTGTAGAAAAAGCAGACAATAAAGGAAAGGTAAGGGATTAAGGTAATGAAGAAATAATTTTTGTTGAATTTAATCGTGAATTTTCCATTAGTAATTTATATGTAACCTATTTTAATAGAAATAGACTGTGATGCGTATGCTAATTAATTTCCTCAAAAATACCATCCAGTCTTTAGAATAAATACATAAGTTCTAATTACTTTAAAGCACGCAGTTTTACCTGTGATAAGTCTTAACTGCACGCTTATTGAAGACTTGTTTAGAGTTAAGAATATCATTGATCAGTTTTATATAAGATTTGTGATAATGGCCCTATTTATATTTAACACTTTTTTGTTGATAAAATGTTTTCCTGATATTACACTACTTATTGAACTTTTTAAGTACGATTTACTTAAATAATTTATAATTTTCTACGTAGTTTGTGAACTTGGTTGTTAGTATCGTTATTTCATGACAGGGATGTCTTTTTTTCGCCTGTCTTAAGGGCCAATATCTTCTTCCGTGTTTTCTCATTGTCTCGAAGTATTTTTTAAACAACTCCACTGAGTTTGTTCCATCATCGAGGCTAGTACTGGAGGTAGGTTAATTATTATCTCTCAAAAGGTCGTCAGAAACTTTAGTGACGTTTCTAAAGACATACCTTGTACATAAAAAGAATTATTATTTTATTGCTAACACGGAATCAGCATATTTATACAATAGCTCCGAGCAATATCGAATCCTGTTAAAAATCGATAATAAAGAAGGTATGCCAACGTCTGCATCACTGATACCAACTCTCCTTAATACGCCTGTGTATTTTACGAGCAACTGAAACCATTAGTGATATTAACTGTTAATTTGTAACATACGTATACAAACCTCGTTTCGGGAAGTATCTATCGCAATGCCATTACACGAAAAATGTACTTAAGTTACTGGAAACTCCCAATTTAATAAACCACGTAATGAAAACATATCAGAGACATCTTTGTATTTGTACGAGAACAAAAGTGATAAATAAGTGAAACAAATGCGACACAGGAACCGTATTAATAGATTCTGATGTAATAGAAATGCTTTAAATAAAATTTTCGTTATGACTTCATTTACAGTTATGTAAAAATTAAATTGTTAACGCCGGCCTATTCTAGAGATGCATGTTCCTTTCATTTTAACGTAAATCAAAGAATGTAATTGTTCATGGAGTTTTGAGTGAGTAAATGTAACTGCCAGTTATCCTTTCTCAAATCCGTGATTCAATCTTACAGCTAAGTGCCCTAAGATTTGCACTCACGCGCGACTGATGGACAGGTCTGCCACCTTTTCCGTGTATGCATAGAATAACAGCTTTGTGACGTAACGTTCAGAGAAAGGTTGGTATATAGTTCAGCATGTATCGAAGTCCAGTGTTGTACACCACGGTTCAGTGTTAACATTTAATAGATTCTAAAATAGTAAATTAATGCTGCCCATTGTTAGAATGTGGGACAGACAAAACGGCTGAGATGGGATGTGAAGACAATAGACAGTTTATTTTACTATGCATTCTGTCTTTCACCAAGACTGTCAAAATACGTAATATCCGACTTGTTTGCATTCGCTAATTCCGCCTCTAACGTAATACTGTTCATGAAGTAAGCACTGAAAATTTTCAAAGCATGGTACTTGTAGGTCTGTACCATGACGTGACAAAGACCTACATTCAGTTCGCTTTGAAAAAACTGATCGACGTGTTTTTACCTTCATTACAACTCGCCGTTCCAACTTAGTCAGCGAGAGGAACCCAACAATAACACAATAGTGGCTCAGAATCATTGGTTTTTTGACGTAAATACGTCTATACGGAAGGGTAATTCGGGAAAATGTGTAAGATCCGTGTCAACAAATCGACAACAATGGTTAGCTTGCGTGCATTGTTATGTTACCTAGGAAACGTCATCTGTTTACTCGGCATTGTTGTTACCTATAAAACATTTCATTACATTACATTCAGCTACCACAGACCCATCTTAAGCGTAACTAATTCAAGTTAAATAAGCAAAGTCTTAATCAAACTTATCTCAAATGTAAAGCATGTATGAAAGAAATATTTAGAATAAAGCCAATATATAAACTTCCTTTCCGTATAGACGTCAAAATCTCTGGAACCGTGGTTCCACTGTAACGTTTTCCCACGCTTGACATTAACTTACAATTCTTTGTCACATCTCTAATAAAGTGAGACATGAAATCGAATAATTAAATTTATTTTCGTATTTTAATAAAAATAATTGAGTTACATGTCGGTCTGTATGAATATTATTTTCATTGTACGATTCTGTGTAAACTCACATTATTTTCAACTTTTTATTGGATTTTAATGAGAGTTCAAACACGGCAATACTTCCAGACGGACGTAACTCCTCCACAACTTCATTTCTGGATGATACAAAAACAACAACAAAACGTTCACCCACACAAAATCATGTTAAGCACGACGTACATACAGAACAACTTCGAATACGATATTAAAAAATACAATAAAATCTGGAAGAAAAACATCATTTTAAATCTGATAAACATCTGACTAAAAGTTGCATTTAAGAAATTATATTTAAGTTTATATAATTTTATACACCTGAAGATAGTTCATTTGGAACTGAAACATGTCGTGTGAAAAGTGATGTTCTAATGTAAGTCGAACATTTCGATAGAGAACATCATTTTAATATATTTTAAATATTAAAATGTTAATTATGGTAATATTTTAATATTTAATAGAATTTTATTGTGATTAGACTAACAAGATTTAAACAAATGGATTTTAATTATTTTTAAACATAATTTAACAAACAGTAGCAAGAAAGAGATAAAATTGTTTTTATGTATACTGCTGTCAAATTAAGGATCAGTTGTACCAAATAGTAATGATTTCCCACATGTGCGTGAGGAATAAATGACGTTTTGAAATTACTTCTCGAAAAGTTGATGAAGAATAACTATCGAACACTTGTCTTACAGGAGATGGATGAGTTATTAGGGTCACTAAAAAAACATTATTGGTATTATAGATTATTAAAATTATACGTATTTTGTTAAGACTGTTTTTGTAGAATATAAACATGGCGCCTTTACGAAAATCATCTTTTAGTTTGACACCAGCTTCTTATGAATCAAGGCGTTAACCACGAACATTTTAGAATTGAAATAGTTTATAAATATACTCATAAATTAGGCATTAAATAGGCCTATTGTTTGTAACTCAAATTTTACAAATATGGCGATGGTGCAAAACTTAGATTGGGCCACATATCCGACAAATCTAACACATAACCTGTATCACTAGTAGGTAACATGTTTTTTACATAAATATTACAGACCATAATAACAGCAAAAACCTTCTATAACAGTGGTATTCAATCTTTTTTGTTCGCGTACCCCCAGATATAATTTCTCTTCAACTTTGTACCCCCAAAGTTGTTGGTGTATAATTCAAGTTATACATAGTATATAATCTACATCTAAAATAAATTAAATAAATTACATTACTGATTTTTCAGTGTTTATCATAAAATAATATATATTTTTTTAAAATTCCACGTACCCCCGGGGGTACGCGTACCCCAGGTTGAATACCACTGCTCTACAACAGTGGTATTCAACATTTTTCTTTCGCGTACCCCCAGATATAATTTCTCTTCAACTTTGTACCCCCAAAGTTGTTGGTGTAATAAATAAATAAATCCTACGACCAACCGCACACGAACCCAGGATACTAAAAGTATAATAATAAAAAGATTTGAAAGGTGTTCTCTTTGGAGTACACCAAAATTAACACCACATCATCTATATCATTGTTGAGAACAAATGTGTTACAACAATGTCCTTTAGTCATTTTTGCACAAATGTGATCCGAGACTTATTAAGCACGGTTATCATTCATGCGTAACAAGGACCCTGGTTATGCGAGTAGCCAACTTCTTAGGTTAAACTCGACAGACATGGATAGGCCCACAATGTTTTCTTTTTGCATGTTATATAATGAAGAACAGTTAATAACAGTGTGTCTGTTTGACGAAATCTGTGGTTTTATGATTTCTGTCTCGGACTATATTTTTCTTAACCTCTTTGGTCAAAGATCTTCTTAAAATGTGAAAAAAAAAATAGGTTCAATTATTTTTCCAATTTAACACGACGTTACAGCAGATAAGAAATATTTTGAAAATGTGACAAAGTTTAAATGAGGTGGATTCCGGTTAAATGGGACACACCAATTATTCTAAATTCCACGTAAAGAGTTAAAAAGTTTTGTTCTTTAAGATTTGTCCCAAATAAACGACTGCCCCGATTAACCGATGACCCATTTAACTGGAATCTACTGTATTTCTAAAAAGTGTTTACATATCCGAATTCCACACGTGAAGAAATTAATAGCAGATTACATTCAAGGACCGCTTAGTACTGTGTAATTTATAATCTTATTTCTTTTGGAACCTAAAAGTGTAAAGATTAAAGTTTACAGAACTTCAATTCTGCATATTGTTTTGTACTCGTGTGAAAATTTGTCTCATAGCAAGCGAACACAGACTGAGGGTGTTTGAGAGCAGGGCGCTGTACCAAAACAAGACGAATTTTGTAATAATTTGAAGAAAATTGTTCAATGTGGAACTTAATCATTTGTACACTAACAAATATTAAGATGATAGCGCCAGGAGGATGAAATGGGCAGTTCTTGTAGCATGCATAGACACATGATAAGTGAGTGCATTTCAGTTGAAACATATGACATGAAAGAGACCACTTGTAAGATCTAACCGTGAATGGTATCTTCGGTAAATATTGCCCTGACGATGGAGGCAGCAAGACCACATGGCGTAACAACCCAGAAGACAGTCACCTTTGTATTCGCCACCGTGAGAAAGTGAAATATTACTTAGAACTGACTGTAGACAACGATTTGTGGGCGGTTCTAACAGTTGGGAGGATGAAAGTAATAAAATTTATCAAAGGAAGAGAGCTGTTAGAGAAATTAGATCTTTTATTGAGTGATTAAATAAGAAGAAAGACGAAAACAAGTATCTTTAAGACCGTCGCTTGATTACGCTTTCTATTCTGAGTATTTGTTTCCGACTATGAGGCGATAATTGTCGCTTCCGTAATAACAAAACGTGTTTCACAACCATCGAAAATTCAGCGAGTAAACTGCAGAAGAATTTTTATTACACAAGTGTTCATTATCATTGTGCTTATTTATAGTACTGGATTTTATTATTCTTATGATTATTATCATCATAATACTTATGTTGTAATTTAGGTATTTATACCACTTAAAATTAAATTTGCTGCTAAGAACTGTGGCAGCAAAACGAGAAATTTCAGTCACTGCTGATATTAAAGTCCTCCATTCTACACGATCTTCACCTGGATCTCATCTTTAAAATCTTTCTTCCTAAAATTTATCCTGAATTATTATTGTAATAATTGTTTAATAGCAGAAACTGTAGTTTTCAAGAAAATACACTAGCGAACTAGTGTGGTGGCTTATAAAGTAGTTAGTAAATTCACTAATTATAACATATGAGTTATGTTGGACGTGTTAGAAATGAAAAAGTAAATTAAAATTCAGAATAAGAACTATTATATAAATTTTTGGGTAAATGGTTATTGAGACACCAAGTTGAAAGGAATTAACGTCTTTTTGGCTATGTAGTGATATAAATATTACAGAATTATCTTTGCAAATGATATTAGAAGAACAAAATTTATAAAATTTCTTTATTAAATAAATTAATACTAAAACATCCTTACGGCGACATCACAAAACCGATCACGTGACTGTAGAACCAAATTATTGCCAGTTCCCACCATAGCCTTGTTTTGCATTTTCTGTTACAAGGATCTTACACCATCAGAACATAATTTACATTTTTTCCGCATCGCAAGGACGGCGCATTCGAAAAAATATCCTTTTCTTCAGAACGCAACCTTTCACAAACTGGGCCTATAAAATAGCCAGAGGTTGTACTGTGAACAGCGTCTTGTTTTGAATGGTGAGCCACAGTTTGAAACAAAAGAAGGATTCAGCACAAAACAAATATTAGGACAACCATAAATCTCGCCACTGTGAAGGTCCTTCCACAAGCAGTTGCTACAGCCTTTTTTAATTTCGTGTATCCAATGTGAAGTTTCTTCATTAACTGAACTGTATATACGAGGTGCGATCGGAAAGTTTCAAGACTACGCGTATAAAAACCCGTACACTTATCTCAGGTATTAAATTCATCCATCACCCTGGAAGTAGTTCCCCTGGGAGTGAACACAACGATCCCAGCGCCGCTGCCAAGCCTGGAAGCATCCCTGGAAATCTTTCTTTGTCAGCCTGTCAAGCACCATCTGCGATTCTGCCTGAATCTCTTCTATCGTCTCAAATCTCCTTCCCTTTAGCTGAATTTTCATCTTTGGGAAGAAGAAGAAGTCACACGGAGTTCCCCTGGGAGTGAACACAACGATCCCAGCGCCGCTGCCAAGCCTGGAAGCATCCCTGGAAATCTTTCTTTGTCAGCCTGTCAAGCACCATCTGCGATTCTGCCTACTACTTCGAGGGTGATGGATGAATTTAATACCTGAGATAAGTGTACGGGTTTTTATACGCGCAGTCTTGAAACTTTCCGATCGCACCTCGTACATTTACTTATGATTGCAGCGTTTTGGTACTGCGTTCGATGTAATATATCGCGAGACGCGAGACGAAAGACGCGTGACGCCACGGGGCGGCACAAACTTAAATCCGCCCCTACTTTTACCCCTTCATTATATGGCAGCTGTTCTGATCAATTGAAAAGTGTGGACTTAAGAATCTCTAGTAATGGATGATGAGGTATATTTTTAATATCATACTTATAAAACAACAGTAAGATTTTTTTACGTATCAGTGTTAATATTTCCACATTTCTTAATAGAAAGCGACTCTTAGCTTTTTATAAAACATAAAATCTTTCGTTTAATTACATTCCTACATATTAAACAGATTTACAGACGGAAGACTTCGATCTGTATATAGCAGTTTCAGTGTTTTTAAGTGAAAAAAAAGTTAATATTGTCATACTTGTACGTTGATGAAAATACGATGTTTATGAGAGGTGTAATATTCAGTGGCTGACAGGTGAACTAATTTGAAAGATACACAAAAACAAAAACAAAAATCTGATGCACTTTCTTATATGTCCAGTCCTCCTTCACATATTTACAACACCTGATCACCACACGAAATCTCACCGATGATCTCGAAATTACGTAATGTGATTTAACTCACCGCCCACTTGTGAGCAGAACCACTCTTCCACGCCCGTTGAAAGTAAAAGGATGGTCGCTGGAATGCTAACTCTAAGAAACAACTTCTACTGGACACGCAGCTTATCATATCTTCTGAGTGAAACAAGGTGATAACAATGTTTCCTGGTTTAAAGAAAGGTGTTGGGTTGGGTCTACATGTCGCTAGGATTTTAAATTGGTCGTTTACGGAAAAGCTTTTCCTCGTAGATTTTGCAACCGTTAACACCGCCCTCATCCGCTACACGTAACATTGCGGCTTCCGGATTTTACAATATTCGTAAAATGCATTGAAAATGTATGTAATTTTATCAGCTATATTTTATATACTTATATTTTCTACTTTACTCGTTTATCCTTCATTTTTTTGTACTGTCTTGATTCTTCTTTCATTTCTCCCTTTATCTGTTTACTTATTCTGTCCTTTTCTTCATCATTCCCTCCATTTCCCTGTTTTTCGTTCTATCTTTTAATTTATTAAATTAATTCCACTTGCACTTTCACTTAAATCATCACAAATCAGATAATGGTATTTTGGCAAAGAAAATAATAAAATTTCTTTACCTCCTTCCTTTATAATACTTGCACTACACTAGACACAGCTGTAAAATACCGTAAATTATGTGCTTTGTTATACAGGGTGAGTCAAAATATGTTTACAAACTCCGTGTGTGTGTTCCAGGATCAAAAATAAGAAAAAATGTCTTTTATGAACATGGGGTCGCAATTGTTTCATTTTCGAAATAATAGCCAAAAATAAGTTTCAATGAATTGACTTTATATCAAAGCGAATCCAGCTTCCAGCAAAGATTTTCAATTAACGTTTGGTCAGGAATTGTTGGCGACATGCTTATTGGTCCACACATGCTTCCATCGCGTCTAAGAGGACCTTCATATCGGCGATTCTTAAGAAGACACTTGCCACGTCTCCTTGAAGATGCACCACTGAATATAAGAAGACAAATGTGGTTTATGCACGACGGAGCTCCAGCACACTTCTCCCGTCTCGTCAGATATCATCTCAATGAACAGTATCCTCAGCGATGGATTGGGCGTGGTGGCCCAGTAGCATGGCCACCGAGGTCACCGGACCTGACTCCATTGGACTTTTATGTGTGGGGCCACTTGAAGCCCGTCGTTTATGCAACACCCATAAACAATGAAGACGACCTATGGGAACGTGTGCAGAATGCAAGCCAGATGATTCGAGGAAACCCTGGTGTGTACGAACGAATTCGTCAGTCTTGTGTACGTCGTGCTCGTGCATGTGTGGAGAATGGAGGAACAACCTTAGAGCATCTTTTATAAAGAAACATCCCTGTCCTTACACTTCGCAATAGAGGCATACATTGAAACTTATTTTTGGCTATTATTTTGAAAAAGAAGCATTTGCGACCGCATATTCATAGGAAAATGTTTTCTTATTTTTGATCCAGGAACACGCACACAAAGTCTGTAAACATACTTTTGACTCATCCTATATAATTAGTGTCATGTTCTCTGGTATAAAGTGTATATATTTTTATGCACATTAAAAAAGTTCAGGACTTTTAAATTAATCATACGGAAGTTCTTAAATATCTATGCCGGAAAAGAATCTAACAGCTACGCTAACAAGAACAGTGCGACAGGTCAGTTCGACTCAGTTATGTTAATTTAGATTAAAGCTGAAACTTTCTTCAACGCCATTTTCCTAACCACGTGATCGCTAAAGCGTCCTTCATCAGAACTTTCCCTGATCGACATGGCCTCTCCCTACTGAATTGTGGGTCGATTTTCTCCTCTTTCATTCACGTTAACCTCCACTTAAGTCATCTCGCACTGTCTGAGCTACGTAATATCCCCCTCACATTTGCCACAAAGATGACAAGAGTAAGTTTGTACAAACGCGGAGAAACCTTTAATATTCGATGCAATTTATGCCAAAAACTCTTCGTTGTAGACTAAACTTTATCCCCCAAATCCTGTTGTTTGTGTTTTAAAAAAAACTGCCTAACATTTAAATAATTGCATTCGTCTACATCTTGTTAATTTTCATTTATTACTGTATTTATACGCTATAGTATATACAATTTAAACACGTCGTTGAATAACTTAACTAAGAATGTACAAATCTCTGCTATTTGTATCTATGAAGCCATTTTCTGATTCGTGTTGTGAGTGGACGAAAAATGGATTTCGATAGATGGACGAGAATCCATTGTGGTTTCATGACGTCAGTGGCGTAAGCCTATTGATCCACTGTTTGTCTCGTACATCATAATGGGAGTGGCAATTCGACAACTTTCTACTCATAAAAATCAAACAAGTACATTATATTACAAATAAATGATTTAGACAACATTTCATGCAAGTGGATTTATATTTCCAGTACAAGTTCACATCGAAACATATGCATATTTCAAGCAAATGTTTGAATATGAATGAAAATACCTATAAGGAATTTGAAATTTCTTCATTGATGGTACCAGATTTTAAAAATTCGTCCTCTCTTCAGAAAGGAAGGAACCCAGGGTTATGTAATCATTAGAACAACGAGGCTTTGTGGAAAGACCAGTTTGCCTTCCAAGACGTTTACCAATCAATTAACAAACGCGAGTCATTTTTGTTTGAGTTAAAACTCTAAATGCAACGCAGGACCAACCTCTGACATGTCTTGACAGTGTGAATATGTTTCTGTGAAAAAACCACGAGACGTGTTTCCAAAAACATTGACCAGAATGTTAATATTTTGCTATAAATCACTCTGATGAGCCAGTAAACTGATAACCTGGGCTAATAACTTGTGCACTAACAGAATTATGTAGCATGATAAAAGACCTAGAACTGATTCTAGTAAATTCCAAAGTTATTTTCTTATTCCTAGTAAACTCATGATTTACGTAGTTTATTGTTACAGAAGTTATTTTTATAGTGTCGTTTAACAGAATATAGACTACTGTAGTCCGGACTAAGAGAGAAGACGATGGGGCGTGGAGGAAACTGCACAATGACGAGCTTAAAAATCTGTACTTCTCCCCCAGTATTGTGAGGGTGATTAAGTCGAGAAGAATGAGATGGGCTGGGCATGTAGTGCGCACGGATGGGACAAGAGGTGAGCACCGGGTATTGGTTGGGAAACCTGAAGGGAAGAGGCCGCTGGGGAGACCTAGACGTAGATGGGAGGATAATCTCAGGCGGGACCTATGGGAGATAGGAGTTGAAGGAGACTGGATTTTGTTGGCCCAGGACAGGGTCCGGTGGATGGCTTTGGTTAGTTCGGTGATGAACCTTCGGGTTCGTTTAGCCATCTGGTTGGTTGGGTCCACTATTTGGGAAGCCAGAGGGGAAGAGACCTCTGGAGAGACCTAGACGTAGATGGGAGGATAATCTCAGGCGGGACCTATGGGAGATAGGAGTTGAAGGAGACTGGATTTTGTTGGCCCAGGACAGGGTCCGGTGGAGGGCTTTGGTTAATTCGGTGATGAACCTTGGGGTTCAGTAAGCCATCTAGTTAGTTAGTTAGTTAGACTACTGTAGTTCTGTCAGTTGAATATAAAACCAATATTCATGAATTTCTTATTTCTTTATGTTTTTTAAGGAATGTAGATTTATTTGCAACAGAACATTCATTTGCTATCTCTGATATAAGAATGCATTTATAAAGTGTGAATTTTATTAATTTTGACGAAGTTCAATTCACTGAGTCCAAGAGTGACGTTAAATATTTTGGAAATTGCCCATTGTGCGTACAGTACTAAAAACATTGACTAAAATCATACATGAGATGTAATTGAAGCAGGACTTATTGTTAATACTGTTCGTAACTAGTGGGTATTTTTTGAACAGACCGACTCGCCTTGTCTGCAGTTATGAAGGGCCTAAGTACTGTGAAATGAAGGAAGTAGATTTCACCCCATTTGAATTGCAGGAGTTTTGACGGTTAAAACTTTACAATAAGAGATTCTATTAGTTGAAACAATTGCTTTTATCTTACGTTCTCTGTCAGATTATACACATGTTTTTAATCTGTAAGGTAGGATGATATGTGTGCAAGTTCAGGTAAGTTTTAGAATTATCCATATATTGTTATATAAATATTTTTCAGATGTCACAAAACACGCGACCAATTACACTGACTCCATGAGATACCTTCTTGAGAAGGATATAGTTGTTTTTACTAAGTCAAGAAATTCCCACCTTATATGAAACCTAGACTATTACATCACAAGACAAGAACTGACCCCTAAGCCAACGGATTCCTGTTCCTAAGATTCCGTTAAATTCAAAGGCCCTGTCGCAGTTGTTAGCTAACCGCCCAGTCTCACATACTTTAGGACCATCCCTTGTCGGCTGTCGGTGACTAATTACCATCTATATTCATATTTACAAATTTAAACAAGATCGAGTGTGCCTCTGTGTGTGTGTGTGTGTCTGCCGCGATGTGTGACCAGGGTCTTGCCCTCTCGGATACTGGAATCCCGAGTTCCAATTCCGCTCAAGGCATAGATGTTTGTCCTGTTGTGCAGAGGATTTTCAACGTGCTGATAACCTGTAAAAGGAGACCTGATAAATGTCTAAACTGATTCATAATTTCAGAAATAGTTCTGAATTTGAATAGGCCACAAGGCCGAATCCGTATGAGGATGATTATTTATAAAGCGTCATTTGCACATAAATGGGAGCTTTATAAATTTTTGTCCACATCGAACAAAATTTATTAACAAACTCACAAGTACTCAATGTCTGAATTTTCTGTTCGCAATACATACAATGCCAATAATTATTAAACACGGTTGGTGAGCCTGGATTTCAGCGTTCTTTATGAAACCGTTACATAAAATTTCTCAATACGTTTTGTGTCTAATTAATACCTCTGCACGGGAATAAGTTTGAATAGTAATCCAGAAATAAAAGCACCTGTCTTCCAGCGGACGAAACACGAGACTGTGCAAGAGTGAGTCAGTTGTTACTACGCAGTGGCTTGTGGGTCGTTGCGGGGGGGTGGCGGGGTTTTGCGGTGCGCGGATTGGCCCAGACTTCTTCCGGTTAGCGGCCAGGCTGCAGGCACAAAGTAGTTCACTTGAAAGTGGTCTAGAAATGTTGGCACATCCAAATGTGGATAGTGTACAACACTATCGCAGCAAGTATATAGTATCTTTTTCTTTTCTTTTACAAGTGTGTTGAAATGTCAAACAGCCATGTTGAAAAACAGAAGGCGGACGTATCTCGCAAGCTTCCTCCCTTATAACAGTAGGAAAACGCCCGATAATACCAACCGGACTTGGTCTTCTTATTCTTAATCTTGAAATAGTTGGGCTTGAGGCTTTAAAGCCTGTTATTACATCATCTCTTATCCAAGAATTGATGTTTCCATATCTTTCTGGCTTTGACTACCTCTGTTCCCTTGTTCGATTCCCGGCGGTGCCCGAATTTATAACTTGGGTTGGGCAAGGCCGTGGTCTAGGCAACACGGAGTTTTCCTCCGGGGGGCTTCCCCGGTTTCTCCGTGGCATCCCCACAATTACTCCATTCACACACAGAAGAAGGCAATGGCAAACCACTTCTGGATCATCTGCCAAGAACGTATATGAACAGGTCCCAGTCCGAGAAAAGGACGGAAGGATCCTGTTCATATGGATCTGTCGTCAGACAGAACACTAAATAAATAAATAATAATTTATTCGCATTACTTCTATACGTTAATCTGTGTTCTTTATATTTGTGTATATCACCCACTTTTCTTGAAATTGCAAACTTTTTCTTAAATGAGACTTAAACCATTAATTATCTAGTTGATTTAAATCTATAAAAAGCTATTCATTGTCCAAAAATATTAATACTAAGCAGGATATTAAATAATTAAACCATGTAGTCAAGGAGTTCTCAACCTTTAG
Organism: Zootermopsis nevadensis; assembly: GCF_000696155.1. Next base: position 67,111 of record NW_019059617.1, read on the forward strand.
CCTGTTGACGTATTCTGTGTGGCCCGTGTACGAATACATTTTAATATTCTATCGCTATTTTAAAAGAAATAGTTTCCGCCTAGGGCATAAACACAGAGACCCACAATTGGTCAAGATCATAAACTTTCCCATGAACCTGTGGTTGATCAACGATACGTCTCTTCTAAGTTTTCTGTTTTGAAACCAGTCTTCAAATTTATTATAAACTAATTCTCACTGATTTATGAATAACGCTTATTATATTTCGTATATCTAAATAATACCAACTATTATAATATACAATAAATACATGAATATAAAAGACAGAAGACATTTTTGAAGTCATGTTATTAACTACATACACCAAGAATAGCCAACTCAATGGACTTCTTGAAAAGTTGACAGTCGCTCAGGTAGTTAAGAATTTCTCCGCCTTTTATGTAACCGAAATGCCCATTGCCGTCTTTAAAAGAGGCCGCCACCAGTCCTAACCTAATCTAGAACAATCTTGTCTCCACGCTTTCGCACTGTTTCCTGATACGCATTTTAATATTGTCCTGAAGATGGCTTTTTCTGGGTTGTTGTAGTCTGGTAGAAGTTTGCCGACGTTTCATAGGTCCTTACTGCCTCCATCATCAAGGCGATCTGATAATGGAGGCATCTTCAGGCTCACCGCTGTGATAACCTCAAATCCTACTTAATATTGTCTTATATACACCAGGTCTTTGAAGTAGTTGGTCACTTAAAGATTTCCAACCAAAGTTTTGGACACATTTCTCATCGCCGTCTTGCGCATTGCTTACGCTGCACGTTTTATAATATTTGATTTAACTATTCTAATAAGCGCTAATATTTTGTTAATCTGCTATTAATTTATTTGTAAATTTAATTTCTGTTCTCATTACCGCCTTTACATTTATTTCAATTTTGATTTCATTTTCAAAGGATATAGGCTTATACCTACCCATATAAAATAATTTTGTGCTGTAATCTCTTTATTAAACATAAAAACATGGGTCTACATATTTTACTATGCTTTTACTCCTAAACTTGATTCCTTTATAACAGGAGCAGAGATACGAAGTAACAAAGCCTTTTATATTATTATTATTTAGTGTTCTGTCTGACGACAGGTCCATATGAACAGGATTTTTCCATCCTTTTCTCGGACTGGGACCTGTTCATATACGTTCTTGGCAGATGATCCAGAAGTGGTTTGCCATTGCCTTCTTCTGTGTGTGAATGGAGTAA
>NW_019059617.1:75250-92187 GCF_000696155.1 Zootermopsis nevadensis
GAGGGTGATGGATGAATTTAATACCTGAGATAAGTGTACGGGGTTTTATACGCGCAGTCTTGAAACTTTCCGATCGCACCTCGTATACGTTCTTGGCAGATGATCCAGAAGAGAGAAAATGTGTAGACTGTAATTAATATTCCGTTATTATTTAGGTCTGGACGTATTTAACTTATACAAGAAACGTTTCAAGATGTTAATTCTGTCGGTCACGAAATTTGTTGAGATCTGCGGACGACGTTTTTGATGGCGTGTAGATTATATAAGTGATTTGTAGTGGGGAGTGACCTCTTTTAAAGTACCGTCACATTTGCCTGAGGACTTCAAGAAATACGAGTTACGAAATTCGAACTTAGAAGTATCAGTTCAGAATCAGGCACATTGTCGTGAGTAACTGAGCGGTCTTCAGCTGACAGCCGTTATAAATTACAAATTTGGAAGGACACCGACATTACAAAGGGGTTCTTCACGTCACTTCAAATAGGACATTCTTTCTTCTAGAGCATTCTTACACTGTGACTCAAATTAACTTTTTCTTCTTAAGTATTTCTTCCACTGATTTGGGTAATCGTTGAGTAGCAATGTTTTCCCTCAATGACTTTCTCATTGTTGTTCAACAATTATGCCGGTCGTGCACGTTCCCTATCCCCGTAGAAAAACCCAGACAAGACACGGACGTAACCATGAAGTGTTCTTTGCTCACGCTAGAGCGTCAGGAACTCCTAATTGATTAAGAAATGTGGACCGTCATACATAGGGGCCGGGTTCAACTCTCGCTGCAGCATTCGGACAGAAGGGCTGTAACATCCTTACTTATGTACGTGCGACATTATTTAATTCTGAGCAGTTCTTAATCTAATTATTACTTAACAAAAGCATACATATTTTAATGATGGATTTTTTAACTTCTTAGTAGCGGGTGTTTTAAAATTCGGCACCTTGAAGATTTCATATACCTGTTATCAGGTTACAGTGATACACCAATCTTTATGAACATAAAAATATATTTCGCGCAGCCACAGTGTTCTTACTTTATATTTGTTAAGTTGGTACTAATAAAATGACTGTTTTTAGAACAGTTAACAGCCGACAAAATCCTACCCGTGACTGTTTCTATCCGTCTTTAACATCGATTTTATTAAAATATTGTCTGATTTTATTATACATAAACTCGCTGATGGAAACGGTTCCTTTCGAACCATAAAAAGTAGTTGGTGTACTAGACTGTAAAATTATAATTCCAATTCTGTATTCTCTGCAGACCTGGGTTCCATAGATTCACCTTTATTTCTACCAGGAGCACAGATGAATCGATGCCTTGTATCCTAACAAGGAGGTCTGTGAGTATTGAGATGTATTTAATTTGTGGATTCTGATCAGTTGGCAAGATTCCTCACGAAGACGGCTGTCTTCTGGGTTGTTACGCCGTGTTGTCTGGTAGAAGTTCATCGATGTTTTAGAAGTCCTCGCTGCTTCCTTCATCAGCCTCTGAAACGTCGGTAAACTTCTACCAGACTACATGGTGCAACAACCCAGAAGACAGCCGTCTTCAGACTCACCGCCGTCAAGAAATCAAATCTTAAATGATTCTTCAGTCTTGTGCTCAGAGGCCTAATAATTTTCAGTCCTAGAGGAATTGCTTAGAAACATGGGAATATGATTTGATGAGATAATTCTAAATTAAGCTCAAAAAGTGGCATATCAAAATTATTATTGCTGGATTTCTCGATTTATCCACCTTTCTATATACTTAAAAGAACAACGTTTTGAAAACAATCAGTTTCCGTCTTCAAGGCGAGTACCTACTCGGTTTCTTCTGAAAGGACGAACTTCAATAATTTGGCCCTGTAATTGAGGTTATATCCTTCTAACAAACCCCTTCTAAGTTGACAATTTTCACCTCAGGATATAACCACGTCGAGTTTCCAAAACGTCTTATTCTCTTCAGAATATTAGACGATGGGAAAAGTCGAGAAATATAATAATATCTACTAATTGCTTTGATTGGAATTATACCTTTCTTGTAAGACAGGTTCATAACTGTAATTTTCGATATAATCTGTGTGTTGCAGGCATTTCGTGGGAACTGTACTTCAGTTCCAGCTTCACAGTGCGTTGTGCAAGGCGGCAGGCCAGTTCGATCCGGAGTACCCCAACACTAAACCACTTTTTAAGTGCGATATCTACCGCAGTAAGGAAGCAGGAAAGCTACTTAAGTAAGTAGACAGTTAACTTAGAAAAGTTACCCAAGAGTGTGGTATCCATAGTTTTTGTGTTATTCTTTCGGAATAGGGAGGCGTTAGACTGAGAAGAGCTGAACGCGTTCCCAGAAATTTGCGTCTCTACCTCGAGGACCTGTTGGTTTTGAATTAAGGGTTATAGCAGACAAGACTTTATAACCTGCAAAAATGAATTATGTAGTCTTGCGGACATGTGAAAGCGTTAGGCTGAGTTTCGTTGAGAAAAAAAGAAATTTGTCGGAAGGAAATCGTAAAGCAGTTAAATAAGATCATTCATATCACGTCTGCTTAGATCTCTTTTCATTTGTTTATTCTTTCTACATGATTTTATTCACGCATATGGAATTCAATCCGAGTCCATAAAGCTGAATATTTCTGTAAAACGGTACCAACAGAAACTATTCCAGTGGGAATTATGTAAAGCAAACGTTCCAAACTTATGATACTACTTGTTTGTAACGTGTTTCTAAACAAGCACACCTCGACTTCCCTATTAGCACAGGTTATGATCAATAAATTTATTTTTAATTCAGCCTAAATACAAATGTCGCCTTCGGTGGACTAGTGGTTGGCGTGCTTACTGGACCCAAGGTTCGCGAGATCAAACCCAGCCGAGGTCGATGGATTTTTAAGGGTGATAGAAATCCATAGCACAACTTTCTTCAGAGGGGAAGTCCCATGTCGTAGATTTACGGCATCTAAAAGAACCTTACGAGCATGATACGAGATGTTTCGTAAGCAAAATTCAGCGGACATTTCTCACCCAAGTCTCTCCTGATTCACTACTAGATGGCTCTAGTAGACAAATCAGGATTGAGTAGAAATTGTGCAGAGACAGTGGGCTTGTCACTCACTACTTATAAATGCACTCTTCAAACACAAAGAAACATCCCACATGGCCAAGGTTCGACTTCGCGCTGTTACGCCATCGAGTCAGAGTCTGAATACAAAGACAGAACTCGACGTGAATTTAAACAAAACCAAATTTACCTTAACTCCTTACATTATTAAAGAGTTGTAGTTTCTTGGTGTCGTTTCTCAAACAGATACACATTGAACGAAAATAAATTTATAAATATTTTTTATCTCTGTGCATTTGTATTCAAATACAAATAAATAAAAAAGTTTATATATTATACGTTTACATGTCTACATACTTACTCTCCGATCGCGTGGTAATGTAGTTTGAGGCGTGTGCAATTTGTGACCACTAAAATGTTTATTCTGGGCTCGAATTCCGTTTGAGTTACGTCCGCGTGTTCCTGTGTTGATAGGGGGATTGCGATGGAATGGTTCCCCGTCAAATCATCCTTAGCAAATGTCTAAAGGCTTCCTGGGTTCATGATTAACTCTGAAACTTAACACCAAAATGACGTCATTCGCGACATCGGAGTGTAAGGAGCAGTAATTAATTTGGAACTGACAGTTTTAATTAAAATAAACATACAGTAATTATAATGTAAAAAAGAAATAATAAAATGTTGATGTGATGCTGTTCGATTATGGTCGATACCCACGGACTGATGCGATGTGTAATGAAATTCGTAATAGGGAGCTAGTTCTTGAAATGCGTTAACGCGAAAGTTATTTTACTTGGCATTCCCAAACAATGACTTATTTTATTGCTGTAAAACTATATTAAACGTCCTTCATCTATTAAAGTTGGAATAATTATTTTTCAGTAATTGCAACAAAATGATTGTATTAAATTCAGTCATATGACAAATACGACATTTAATCTGTTTGTGAAGTCTTCGTATAAAACATAGTTCAATATTAATATCGAAATAAAAGTGATCATAATTTGTGGCAATGATATAAGAAGGCTAAAAATAGTACTAGAAAATAATTGAATAAATCAGAAAATTTATTTAGTGGAAACCCGTCTAAGTTGGTAACCCTGCTGTATCTCTTCTGTTTGTGCTACGTCATGCTGATAGAATGTACCCAGAGAGCACCTGCAGGCAGTTATTCGGTGTATGTGGAAGTTAGAGGTCGTGAATGTTCGTGAGACTCTTCCAGAAATATCCACTCTTTTATCAAGGTCTGATGTTAGGTTATCTTTTCCTTGTATAGCTCCAAATTTCATGAGTAAGGTAGAGACATTTTTAAAGCTGTTGGTTTCGAAAGACTCATGACTGAGGTATAAACATTTGTTGGATTTCAGGGTGATGCAAAATGGCTTCTATCTAGAAGCTGCTGTTTACGAAATTATGCTTAAATGGGACAAACTGGCCCCATGAAGGAACTTTAAGTACATCTGTCTAAGATCCAGCACTGAATTCAGATATGATTTTTGTTTATGGAGGTGTTAACTCAGAAAGTGTCGTAGAAAATTTCTACATACGAGATTGCTTCTATGTGAACAGTCCTAAAGATAATAAAAATTCCCCCAAATTGTTGTTAGAAAATGGTATAAAAGTGCTATAAAATTTTTAATCATGAATGATCCATACCTTAAAAGAAATTCATGCGTGTTTATGCGAGCTTTTCTTTATATTTTAAGAGGCTCCACTTTGCCCAGTACCCTGGGTTAAATTTTTCAGAGTAAAGGACTTCAGAGAATACTTATTTTAAAAATTCCCATACGCAGAAAAAAAATCTTTGAAATATTCATATAAACAAGAAAGAAACGATCTTCGATTTCTCACAATTTAAAACGCCAGGTGACAATAAGATATCAGTAACGGCCATTTTCCCTTAAAAATCATCGCTTTATACCAGGGTTATCCCTACTTAGGAAACAATTTCAGAATTTAAGAACGACGGATTATAATCTCTAAACATGTAATAGAATGAACGGTATAATAAAATGGCGGTGAAATTTAAAATTCTTACACCGACGAGAGTGATTATCAGAATCAAGAGCACTCTTCGCTCTGATGATGGAGGCAGTAAACTCCTGTGAAACGCCCGTCAATACATAGACTTCAAACGTTAAATAAAACATTTCTGAATTTATCGGGCCATTATATTTTCGCAGAGGAAAGGTTATTACTAGTTCGACTCATCTTACGCATTAGTCGACCCAGATGTTCTTAGAGTCACTAAAGAATTCGTCCAAGTATTGACATTTATGTATTTAAGAAAAATTTATTAATGCTACGATAATGAGTGCAGATAGAAAATAGATCGGGCTTTATTTGGGCTGTAATAAAAGAAAGTCGGACTTATTTAGGGTACCATTTTTGAAGATTAACTTCGTGAACGTGCCGAGTAAAAGTGTAACAAGTCGGCCTGCGCAGACTTCAACTGGCGGCCACAGGTAAATTCGGAAAAAGTAAAACACAGATAAAAGACAGCTGTAACAAGAACATTGAGATGTAAGAACAGATGCATCGGAATAATATACGTGTTATAATAAAATATTCATGGTACTTATACCACTGTTTTGTAACATATAACAAATTATTATTTATCCATCCAGTTTGATAACCGTTAAGTTGGATATTTTATTTATTTATTTAGTGTTCTGTCTGACGACAGGTCCATATGAACAGGATCCTTCCATCCTTTTCTCGGACTGGGACCTGTTCATATACGTTCTTGGCAGATGATCCAGAAGTGGTTTGCCATTGCCTTCTTCTGTGTGTGAATGGAGTAATTGTTGGGATGCCACGGGGAAAACTCTGTGTTGCCTAGACCACGGCCTTGCCCAACACAAGTTATAAATTCGGGCACCACCGGGAATCGAACCCGGAACCCCAGGATTACAAGGCCAGCGTATTATTTATATTCCATTCCAGGGCTTATATTAGGTAAAATTTGAGGTTATCACAGCGGTGATTCCGAAGATGGCTGTCGTTTGAAACGTTGGTAAACTTCTGCCAGATTACAAGGAGTTACATCCCAGAAGACAGCTATCTTAGTCCAATATTGGTCTGTTAATGGTTTGTGTCATGCTTTCTAATTTAAATTCTTAACAGAAAGGAGATACAATCTTCGGTAATCTTTCTTAGTAATGTACGTTGTTAATTTTACAATACTGCCAATTTACCAACATTGAACAATGTTGTTCTTCAGAACAACCAACCTAATGAGGAACTATGAACATCTATCAATACCTCCAGTCCGCCTCCTGAAGTGGAATGTCACAGCGCTGAAGTGGCCGCTCTATAAAATGTAACTTGTTTCTGATTTATTTAATTATCCGTGCTGTTTACATGATTTATCTGATCGCCTTTCCTTAACTACCTACGTCACATATCGTCGAATACGATCATGGTTGTGGATTCTTTATTGTTATTCTCAGTCATTTTACATACTCTTGTTGTTCACTAATTTCGTTTTGTTCAACTACGTATTTGAGCCCAGTATGCCCATATTTAAATTAACAGCGATGTACCATTTACGATTTAAATAAAGCAAATACAATCCGGGCATCTTTACTGACATGAAACGAACTTATCCAAGACGTACTACTTAACACGATCTTAAAATTATGTCACCTAACAATTAAGTACAACAACTGTCAACGCTAAACAAATGTATTTAATGTAGGGTCTGATCCTAACGTTGGGTTTTCTACATGAAGATCAGATTTTTCTATACAATGGGTTTATTTATGTATTTCATTATATATTTATTTATATATTTTTGAAGTATTTAGGAACGCCATCAATATATCAGACTATAGAGTATAGAATCGTGAGATGTTAAATAAATCATAAATTTGATTGGATATGGAAATAGGCGTGGTCTAATTTAATTTCTTGTTCAGGAATTTGTCTGTCAGGACTGAGGAAATACCCTCATTGATGATGTCAGGTCTCAGAGCCGAGGTATGAAATCGAGACCTCCCGAATACGAAGCAGTGTGAAATCCTTATCATCATCAGATTACTTACCGGTTCTATAAAATTATGCGGCTAATCGCCAACAGGAAATAACTTTATTATTAATTTAGAAAGTGCATGGTCATGAATCCTGCTCTGCAGTTTCCTTACATAATTCTTCCGCAAGTTTAGAGCATTTACTTTGTCGCGGAAGTTCCTGAAACAACACACAGTTACACACCAGAAATATATAAGTGTTCGCAGTGTTAAAATTTTCCGATTTCACAGAATGATCGAAGAATCACGTAACCCATTCCTGACACATTTTCTAACTGTAAAAAAATAATAATACTTTCAATCATAAAACAGTCGAACAAAAAACAGTATGTTAATCATGAGTAAAATGGTCGGCTGTGGGCTGGATCATCTGTGTTGAATTCTCACTACAAATTACCCCCTTATTACCATATGCAGACCTTAAGATGGCTGTCTTCTGGGTTGTTACGCCGTGTAGTCTGGTAATTTCCTGACGTTTCAGAGGTCCTTGCTGCCTCCATCATCAGGGCGAAGTTACTGGGTTCAAGTCCCGGATCAAAAACTGACATTCCTCATCGAGATTTTTCATGAGTTTTCTAAGTCCCTACACACACTTTAACAAGTACCGAAATCACAACTTCAAATATCTGAAGACCACTTCGTTTCACATTCATTATAATTCGCCTTTAGAAATTCTACTTACCAGTCGTCGATATACTTTCTTATGCAGTTGAAAAATTGTTTTAAAATAAACAAATAATCGATAAGAAATACGTTTTTAATTGTATGCGACTAAGATCTCTGCGTAATGTTATAGATCCAGAAAGATCCATAAAATTCAAAAGCCGTTCGAGTACAGAAATCCCACAGAATCGATATTTTTCCGACAAATACATTTCCCAATATATGATAATGAGTCATGACTTTTTAGTATACAGAAGTCACATAAGAATTACGATTCCTGTAAATATATACTAAGGTAAATGCGTAATTAACAGCAGTTGTTTTTTCGTGTTAAACCTGTCACAGGCTAATTATTCCTCAAAAGACAGTGAACACAGTTACATTCAAATGAGAGAATGTTCATATTCCGCCTAACTTCTCAGTACTGACAGTATTACGTTTGCCACAATATAAAATTTTCATTGCTTTTTAAAACTTAGCTGTATTTATGAATGTGGAGTGTCAGAAAAAGTTCCTGTTGTAAAGATTAAATTACACTACGACATTTTAACAACAAATAAGTTGAAATCTTTTACATGTTACAGTTCATACAGAAACTAAATCCCTGATGGCATATTTCAAATACAGGCAACAAACTTGTTTCAAGAATTTCGTAGATATACCAAGATTTTTAAATTTATGTTTTAACAAAGAGGACTTAAACTTAAAACTTTTTATAGTAATTTTGACAAATTATATAGCATTTTTCTAAGTAACTATGGACTTCTTTTTACTCTAAATTACTTACATTGACAAAAAGTGTCAAAATGGCGAATGTCAAAGACGAAAAATATTATTTAGGCTACCAACACATAAATAAACCATGGTTACACAATTTAAATATATGTCTAATTAACTACGGTTTGAGAAACAGTGTTAGTCGATTTTTTAACTCATTTAAACATTGTAAACAGCTTTATCTACTTTTGAAAAAGTGTGATTTACATGACGAATGACCTTTCATTCTCACGTATACAATTAATTTCAACGTGTCAGCCTTATAAATGACTACAGGTTCACAAAAGGCCTGAAATACCTTTGAACAAAAATATGTTAGTGCTTAGCCTAGGAAAGAATAGTGAAATTCGATATGGAAACATAATTATTTATTTTAACGGTCTGCAACTTTTAAACCGAGATAACGTACACATTTCATTTCTGTAATAATTTCATTGTCTGGAAACTTTTGTTCAGTAAAATTTTCTGTCGTGTGTTAAACGAATTTCTCTCGTATTTATTCTCTGTTAATTCAGAAGACTGCAGATATATACTATTTATTTATTTAGTGTTCTGTCTGACGACAGGTCCATATGAACAGGATCCTTCCATCCTTTTCTCGGACTGGGACCTGTTCATATACGTTCTTGGCAGATGATCCAGAAGTGGTTTGCCATTGCCTTCTTCTGTGTGTGAATGGAGTAATTGTTGGGATGCCACGGAGAAACCGGGGAAGCCCCCGTAGGAAAACTCCGTGTTGCCTAGACCACGGCCTTGCCCAACACAAGTTATAAATTCGGGCACCGCCGGGAATCGAACCCGACTAACACAATAAAATCTTTCGACGTAATATGTCATTGTTTGATTATTTACAGAGATATGATGAGTTTGGGGTCGTCCGTGCCATGGACCGAGGCGCTGTATAAAGCCACAGGGGAGACCAGGCTAAACGGAAGTCACATTCGAGAATACTTCCGCCCTCTAGAGGACTGGCTACGAAATGAAAACCTAAGGACCAACGAATATGTCGGATGGACTTACGGTAAGATCATATTTTCAGGTCCGTGCTACAGGTTCTTCACTAAAAACTGATAACACTGCCTTTATGAAAATTGAATGTTCATTACCGTGTCTACTAAAGTCCCCCATTTGACAATATTTTAGCCAATCCACTTGATTTCGCCTCATTTTTCCAAAGTTCATTTTAATTCTTTCATTTTGGTTGCGCATTCGTCTCCTGACTGATCTCTTTCCGTAAAGATTTCGACTAAGATTTCGAGTACTTCATCATGTTAAACCTGAATTCTTGTTTAATCACTTTAACAATAGTGTATTGGTAAAATGTACAAATTATATCAAAGTCATCATGATATAATTTTCTTCAGTCTTTTGTTAAGATCTGTAGTCTATGGTTTGATTAGTTAAAAATCGTCTAAATTAGGCCTATGTATTTCCACGTCACTGTGCACGACAGCTTGTAAATTAAACATGGCTGTCACTCGTGACAGTTGGTCGCTTATGGGTTCTCCATTTGCATTTAGCATCCATCCAACTATGTGACTCAGAAATACGGATACAGATGGCGATCTGCTTAAGTGGTGTTCATATTTGTAAGTTTTACTAAACATGAATTAAGGGACGGGAATTTTGCCGAGAAAATAACATTTATCCATAAAGTTAGTTCGTCTATAAATGCTTCTGAGCAAAGCCGTTTTACACAGTCGTATAGATGATTATATATGGATACATATGTGTGAGTATACGTAAATAAATAAATATATACATTTTATAATATGGCATTTAACAATAAGAGTGTTTCTTGCAAAATGCATAGCCATTAATAAATTACTACACTGAAATATTACAGCCTTCTATATAATGCTGTGAAATATTGTGTAAAATAAGATAGTTATCGTAGATAAAAAAATCACCTTGAAATAAATCCATGATTTCTACGAAAAAAATAGTACAAAGGCTTACTGGAATAATAGAAGCTATACATAATTTAATTTGAAGTAAATCGTTAATTATGTCCCATTAATTCATTTAGTAGTCAGACTATATTGAAATATTTGTCCGGAAATGTCTACGTACGACCTTGAGCGTACCATGGAGTAAGAGTATTTTCCTTTCTGAACCCTTTCCATAGTTGGTTCCTTAAGCCAACACGGACACGCCATGAATAATTTATTTTCAGATATAAACAATATAAATTCACTCTGCACTTTACAGTCTGACGTTTATGAGGTAACCATGAGCTGAAAGTGACCGGTTCTCGCCTTATCTGGGACCAATGATCAAGGTTATTCTATTATTTTGAGACTCAGATCACGAACAAAACACAATCTGATGTTACGAAACACCTTCTCATTATTGATGAAGGAAAAACTTTAATGATACCACCAATTATCATCAACAATAGCAGTCTCAGATATTACGTCATACCAATTAATTTAAGAACCACAGAGAATATTTCAATTAAGTATGAAATTTAGTGTAAATTAAATAACAATTAACCTTTTGAACTACGGTGCAATTAGAGTTAACGTGGTTTGAAAATATGTGTTGGCGTTGATTTTAAGTGTAGGTGTTTTATTCTATAAAATAATAGATAATTTGTCTTCATGGCTGCCTCTTATGAAGTGAAAAAGTACCAGATGTTACTTAACATGTTCAACATTCACTTATTCAAAGTCTCAAAAATTGTGTATGATGAGTCATCTAGAGAATGTTGTACTCCATCCTTCAAACCTATTGGCCGGAGACGAAAGTTTCACAGCGTCAAAGTGTCTTATCTCGACATCCATTGTTTTCGTGTAGTTGAAGGTTTACTGTTAGAATATTGCATTTTACATGTTAACGGTATCATTCGCCTTTCGTCTCATTACATAATTTGTGGCCGATTTTTTTATTAAATTTCAAATCCTTATATTTCTTCAAACTGAGTATTACTAATATATTTCAGTTACAATTTTAGCTGTCTGGAAAGAGGGAAAGTCAAAGAAAGAAAGAAATGATGACAGAATGGAGTTTAGGCGTAATTAATTAGGAATAATATGAAGATACGTGATGAAATTATAAATACATTAATTTGTGAAAAAATACATTGCTTAATTCTTTCTTAAACCAGTTACAAAGAATGACTACTGTAGTCACAGAGAAAGAATATTTTATTTCGTAAAGTTTTATATTATCACCGAAGAATCCTAATGATTTTGTGAATAAGTTATGAATTTGAATTATTCCAGAACAGAGCGGAACTTCTGATATATAAATACATTGTCAGGAGCTTTCTGAGGGGTTTCAATAAGTTGTCAATTTCGAATATTTGAATAATTTTGATTTTAACATAGAGTGGGAAGGGACACGTCAAACCAAAGATTATGATTGATCTCTGAGTTTCCGAATCAGCGGTAGAATGTGTCCACGGAAATTCTATGAAGAATTTAAGAGTGAAGACAATGAGCAACATTTTGTAATGATAATATTAATTCGAGTAGAAAATTAAGTAGACTGCTAACGTTTGTATAATGTTCATTAACGCAGATTCACTCACTGCTTAGTGAGAAAATACATATTTGTACTCTAACAGTCATTGATATAACTGTAATATTTTGGAGTAGAATTTATCCCACGCTCCTGACAGCAGTCAAATAATTTTTAAATATCTTCGCGGTCGTCAAAATAAATTACTAGTTTTCAAGAATACTACAAATAATGTTAGGTATTTGGGATTTTGTCTTATGCGAGTCTTCAAAGTCTTTAATTTGTTTAAGAAACTTTTGATAAATTTTGAATATGTTCTCAATTATCAAAATGTGAGTATGACACAATTTTAATATTATTGAAAGTCATATTAATAGGTTTTCTGTCTTAAACTGTCCTTCAAATGTTTAATTTCTCGTATTTAAAGGAATGTTGATAAAATCATTAAATTTTCAGCCTTTAACAGGAATTTATGCCAGTGTTCCTAATTCTGGTCTGACGATTAGTTTTAATGATTTTTACATCCGAAACATTCCTCTCAGATAAATCATTTCTTATATTTCTCAGTCTTCTTACACTTCTAAATTTGATTTCACGCTGTTTCTTCACACATATTAAGAAGTTTTTCTTAATTAAGTGGCAATAAATTAGAAAATACTTTCATTGTAGATCTCTTAAAATACGTAATTTAGGTGTATCTTCTGGGTTCATGCACCAAATAGTATTCTGACGCCCAACTAAACGTACTAATCGACTAAACAACTTAACATCGATTCTTGCATCGCTGTCAGGTTTACCTTCTTATGTTTTGAGGCCCATATCGTCCAATACATTTTTAATTTTGTTCTTCCTGTATAGGAAGAGAGTTACGTTATTTATTTCGCAGTGACGAATGATAAAGTTGAAGAGACTTTGCATTCATATAAAATTCTCCTATGAGTTAAGAAACTGTGCATTCATATAAAATTCTCCTATGAGTTTTTCATCAATTTTATTTTAAAATACTGTCTTTTCTGAAAATATCAGTTCTTTATATCTTCTTTGAAAAGGAATTAATAAATTTACTTTTCTGTAGAGTAGGATTTAAGTGTATGTACTGCACACTCTTGACATTTTTCGAGTGTTCATTGATTTCGAAATACACGTTTCGATTAAAATTAACCATTATTATTTTCGTTATATTGTACGTAAGTCACTGCACGTTTTAATTGAAAATAATGATGATTACTATATAGCGTTAAAATGTAAAATTGTGATGGTAGAAAAATAGATATAATAATTCGCCGGCGATATTTTTAAAAAATTAATATCTTGTGTACTCATTAATACGTTGGTGGTAAAATGGCGGAATCTAAGGCAGAATGACATCAAAATATATTTTATACAATATTTTAATACAATATGATACCGTATTTTACCTGTGTTTGGGTGTGGCTTCTAAACAGTGTAAAAAGATACCACGTATTTTGAATCAGTAAAAGACAGACACTTGAATGAATGCGTGTTACTATAACCGGATTTTAGAAGCAATATACCAAAATTCTCCTGATAGATAGCAGCACATACTACTCTCTTCACCCCTTTCATTCGGTATAACCCAAACATAAGTAGTTCTACACCACGGTTCATAGGCTACTAAAACACTGAACAAACAACACAGCAAAAATACTGGTAAGAATTACTTTAAAACATTTAACTCCATATTGCATAAGTTTATTGTATTTCGATTTATAGAAACAACAGAGACATCTATACAACACCGACTCTACTCCGCCGTAGATTCTACCATTTTGCCACCACGATTTTAACGAGTTCACTTGATACTAATTATTAAAACATACTACCAGAAGATTATTTTATCTGTTATTCTGCATTGCGTTCACTGATAAAGTTGAACGCAAATGTCACTTGCCGGTCCCGGTAGGAACTTGCCAATGTGACAGTTACGTTAAACTTTATCAGTGAACGCACTGTGACGTCGAAATTTTTTTAAAAAAATAATATTTTGTATTGGTAATCATTATTTGCATTGGAAATGTACAGTGACTCAAATGAAATGTAACGAATCTGGCGATGACTAATTTGGTCGAAACATATAATTCAGTGTCAATGAAAACTTCAAAATATTGTAAAAATTGTGATAAAATGGTAGTGATTAAGCTCAGTGATATGCAATTTAGTTTCACGAATGTATGCAATTTAAAATTGAGCATACCCGTACAAAAATTAAGTTTCTTACGAACTGTTTATTTCTCTCAGTCTCCACCGTGAAATTCGTCTTAATTTTAGTCATAAAAATCTCGGACTCTTTTGCCTTTTTTCAGACAGAATCTCGCAGACTTTTACTTTCAAAAGAACTTCACGATGTTATGTTAATTATGTAATTATTCATTTCTAGAATATGGGCTATGATGCTGGGTCATAAGCTGGAGATATATATTTGTTTAATAATTATAAGAAGAATGCTGCCATGGTCTATCAGAATTGTAAGAGAAATATTCTGTAGATATTAAAAAATTAAAAAATAAAACGCCATATTGATTTTCGATCAAAATGAATCAACCTTAAAACTGTAATAATCAATAAAATCACTATCATGGCGTTCTTAATGTATTCTGAAGAGATTATGTTTGGCGACTTCACGTTTAGACTTGATGTTTCTTTGCCCAACGCCCAGTTGGTTTGATGGTTATGCAACCAGCAGGAACAGAGCGTGAGAGCCGATTTGTGAGAGGAAAATGTACCTTGAAACTTCGATTCTGGTGCAATGTGTTTGTCCATTATCGTGAATTTATATACGTACGTATAAGATTTATTGCTAATACTTTCACCTCATGGAGCAGGTGACACAATGCTCCATCTGTCACCCATATTCTGATCTGCCTTGCAATTTCTCGCAAGTCATTCTACGTAATTTGTAAAATAAAATTATTACTTACTTTCTTTAGTAAAATTACCTTAATCAGAAATTTATATTATTACTCATTTAGGAACTGTGGAAGGTTGTATATGAATATATTTCTTACTGTAATATCGGTATTCCTAATTTCCATAAGTAGAAAGGCATGTTGAAAAGTAAATTAATACCTCCTGTTTTGTTTGTCTCATTAAAATAAATGAAAACTTGTCTTGAGCTTTATACTTCCGTAGTCCACATATTTCCTTATACGTTCGGGTAATGTAGTTAAGTCCGTCAAAGGATATATTCCTTAAAACTCATAAAATAGCTAATTTCTCTCAAACTTTTACCGATCTAAAACTATGCATATAATTTGGATTATTACATCAAAATTCCATTAGTCTACGTCGAGGAATTGTCAGGTTGTTGGGTATGATTCTCATATATTTTATTTTATTTCTGTAGGCGTGTTTGTATGGACAGATAGGAAATGGGTGCAAAACCCTGGTCGGAAAATGCGAAATATGGTGTTAGGATAATATTAAAATGAATCTTAAAAATTCGACGTGAGGATGTGTGTTACCGTTCACAGTGGTTTTTAATAACGTGATCTGACGTTGAGAGTTTTCTGCATTTGAAGAATCTTTCTCTTAACAATAGAGTTCCAAATCTTTCAAGAAGTTCGGTCTGTAGACCAGAGTAAAATTGTAGTCACACATCCGTTCACAGCCTCCTTACAGACTGTTCTGATAAGACTACAAAGATAGGGGTCGGATGATTCTGGTAAAACAGTACCTTCTATTAGGAAGCGAGAAAAATACAAAAACCATGACTCGTCCTCGTGAATCGAAATTTATATTAAAGGTAAACACACCTGTAAGACGATTCTACAACTAAGCTTTTCAAAAAACCTCATCATCCACTTATATGCTTGATGTCGTTTCATAAAAAATCATATTTGACTCTACAGTACTACATAAATTCTTCCAATTGATACAGCGATGTCAAATAACCTCCAGACCTCAGGTATTCCTGTAAGTAGTGAAAGGTTTAAATAAATGCTCTGTAAAATTAACAGAACGAGATAATGCTAGTCTGAAAAAAATATGGGCTGGGTATTCAGGTGCGCGATCATGATGACCTCTTGGCCAGGTGAGGTGAGGTCAAACTGTACACGAACACTTTCACTCAGACCGTGATGGCAGCTCAGGAACCACAGGATATAGTCGCCAACTTTAGTTCTTCGGTAAGGTTCATTAAGACATTATCTTCCGCAAAAACGTGTTTCTAGTGCCTTTATCAGACCTCGTTAAATTGTTTCGATAACGTTTTATTTCACAAAAGAAAATTTGTGTACAATTTTGCAGCGTATGCCATATATCACTTCGTCATTTTTGCTGGATTTTAACCAACTTAATTGAAAGTCTCAAAATAATATTAACCTTGGCGAATCGTGTCAATTTTATCCTTGAAATCAATCAAAATATAGATGAAAAAACTTAACCTGGTTATTCATTGATTTAGGTTAGAAGTGAAAGAAATACATTGCATATCCAAGTAGTCTATTTAAATGTAAAAATTATGAGATGATAAAGTTGCGTCATATTGTGATAATTATATATTTGTTTAAATCTTGTCAGTCTAATCACAATAAAATTCCTATTAAATATTAAAATATTACCATAATTAACATTTAAATATTTAAAATATATCAAATGATGTTCTCTATCGAAATGTTCGATTTACATTAGATAATCACTTTTTTACACGACATGTTTCAGTTCTAAAAGAACCATCTTCAGGTGTATAAAATTATATAAACTTAAATATAATTTCTTAAATGCAACTTTTAGTCAGATGTTTATCAGATTTCAGATGATGTTTTCTTCTAGATTTATTGTATTTTTAATATCGTATTATTTTTTGTTTGATGCCTATTATGAAGCTTTGGTAGTAATTACGTGGACATTCATAGTTTGGACGACAAGCTTCTATCCAGCGAAACATATGAAGCAATTTCGATGGATTCGCAGAACAAAGATAGATATAAATGTGAATTTTT
>NW_019059617.1:105092-118282 GCF_000696155.1 Zootermopsis nevadensis
GGTCGTCACTCACCGCGAAATCTTGCGCATGCGCGTATATCGAATTCCTAGCAGGGATTTTCTCCTGGTCTGTGGACTGTAGTTCTTCTTTGTCCACTGCCTGGTCAAAGCTGCAACCTTTGTCGCTTGAAACCAAAGACTAATAGCTTAATATATGCCCCCCCCCCTAAAATCCAGTGTTCTATATTTTTTTCTTCTAATGTTACAGGAAGTCAGCTTTCTAATGACCGCTTGCTGTAGTGAATCATCTCACGTGAAACTAGGCGAATGTTATTTTGAATCAGCGCATGAGTGGCTTACAGTTGTGCCGAGTGTAGTCGGTGTTATCGTGTTATATTACAGCCCGTGGACATTTGTGTAAAAATTACTCTGGTGTTCATTATCACGCTTTCACCGGCATTTAATATTTATGTTGGGTTGCTTACATAAAGCCGAAAAATTAGATTAA
Source organism: Zootermopsis nevadensis (assembly GCF_000696155.1). Next base: position 105,541 of record NW_019059617.1, read on the forward strand.
TCTGTTTTGTAGCGGTCCCCAGACTGTTTCTGCTCTTATTCAGGAGTTTAAAAGTTGTTTTCTTTCGGTTGTACTCAAATAAAGGCAACTCTCGGTTTACGAACGAGTTCCGTTCCAAGACGTTGTTCGTTATGTGTATCTTGCATTCCTGAGCTTTTATGATACGTTAGCAGCCATTTTAAAGCATTAAAACCATTTACTAAACATCGCAATCAAGTGTTGATCATATTACATTATAATAGGGGGAGTCACAGATTTCTTTCCCACGAGAAAACATTCTACGCGGCGAGACATGTAAACCAACGTTTTTTTTTTACTGGCTAGATTAGTTTTATTAACCAAGAACAGTTCAGTATAATTACCATATAATAATTTTCTGGTAATTATTGCAATAAATACATTTTTAAAAGTTTATTTATTTAAATCTTACAATTATGTATGTTCAATATACGTTTGGCATTTCTTTTTATAAGGAACTCTATCTATTGGCGACTTTAAGAAATTTTGAATGAATTGTGACGTTCGTAATTCGAGAGTTGCCTGTATAAATTATTCTTGGTCACATTAAATTATTTACTGTTTAATTTTTGTAATTTATCGATACATCTTATATTAATTTGGACGGTCCGAAAAATGTTAACATCTTAATTGCTGTTTGAATTTCCCACGACGGAAAGAAGTTTATTCGTGTTTTACGCATATAATTTTAAAGTGTGTTTAAAATTAATTTTCAAAATATTAAGCCCATAGCACCGTTGTGAGAAACGAGAAATACGTACCTAAATTTAACCGTTAAACCTTGAAGTGTATGGTAGAAACTTAACATGGACTTAATTTTTTATGATTTATTATTGTCTGTCCCAGTTATTTGAGTTTTCAAATTATTTATATTGTAGTTTTATCCTGCATTCTGGCGATGAGACTTTCTCTGCGTTTATTTCTAGAACTATTTCTTTACTGGCATCTAATATAGTTTTTAATTACTATTTTTAAGTTTTCGCCCAAAACTTCAACACCATCAGCTTATACTTGAAGGTAATGTGTTCCAACAATTTTACCCCTGCCCTAATCCCTCATAAATTTTCTTTTGCATCGTAACTTTTATCGTCAGTTAATGAAATGTGATAGTTATTGAACTCTGTAAGAAATTCCCTTCTTTTATGCGATCCCAAGTTTAATTGGCGAATCACAAGGGCTCGTTACTGGACCGTATGTCTCAAAGATCAATCTTAACATTGCCCTCCGTTTAAGGCCATGTCTTCAAAATGCTGTCTTATCTTTAGGATTTCTGAACTATATCTTATACGATTTTTTCATGCCTCTGACTTATCACTTACTGTATGATATAATCACCTAATCAATATTATGCGAGACTACATGTTACGTAACTCATAATATAAGCTACACAGATTTATTTAAGTTAATGTTAAGCTTAATTCCTCTATTACAGGATAAAGTATTTTTCCTCGGAATTTTGTTTTCAGACATCCACAATCAATGTCCTTCCCAGAGACTTAAAAGCCGTGTTTTATCTTATAAAATATATTTTTATATTTCAGTATTTAGATAGGATACTTAAAGATAAATGAATATCACTTGAATTATGGCAGGCTTTTTTCCCTAAAGTAATTTCGTCATAATGTTCGGTTTATTATTATCGTTCCCAAGTTCCTGATTCCGAAATAACGTTTTAAATATTACTTCACAATGTTCATGGAAAATTTCATACTCTAATTGACATTTACATTGTAAAGATTTGAACTTCTCACGGCGCTGAGTCTGAAGTTGGCTGTCTTCTGGGTTGTAGCGCCGTGTAGCCTAGTATAAGTTTACGGACGTTTTAGAGGTCCTTTCTGCCTCCATCATCAGGGCGAGACCCAGAAGACAGCCATCTTCGACATTTAAATTCTTCAGTGCGAACATAATTTAACTTTACAAGGAGTTAAATGTAATAAAAAACGATCATTTGAACACCTTATTCGTTAAGCTTACGCAATGTAAAAAATTGTGTTCGCCTTATTTCGGATTTTCATATTATCCTGTCTGTGTTAACTGTTTAGATGAGTTCAGTAACGGAACTCAGTTATATTTCTTTACGTCTACATATTTGATAATTATTTTAGAAGTCTTTACACTTATGTACCACATTCTCCGTGCATTTAAATGTACAGAAGTAATATATATATATATATATATATTATGTATATAATATTATAATTTGAATAAAAAGTTCCTTGTATATTTTCCATCGTCTAGTAAAATAATAAAATAGGAAAAAGTCGTTTCGGAGATTGGGCTCTATCTCCGAAACGTCGTTTTTTCTATTTTATTATTTTATTAGACAATGGAAAATATACAAGGAATTTTTATTCAAATAACTCATCATCTTCACGAACTTTTAGATTTGATAAATATTATAATTAATCGGCACTGTACCAACTACAAATGTGTAGCCATTGTCGATTTAAATAAATTATTCATTGAAACAACTGAGGAAAATCACAACGAACTGCAGAAGTCCTACACTCATCCCGGACTCCGGAATATGTGGAAGACGGATCATCTAAGTAGGCATTTTCGGTTATTTTCAGAAGGCGACAGTTAGATTACATTTTAGTTAAGACATTTTTGCCTCGTGTCTCGATTTGTGGGCCGGTCGTAATGAAGTTTTTCATAATGCACTGTTTCAGACGGAGATTACTGTAAACAGAGCATCGAGACTGCAGGTCTGCAAGTTTATGGCGGCTATTACAACATGGCGACAGTTCTGGGTCCCGCCCTTGAAGCAGTGCAGTTGGCAACACTTGCTGGCATACTTCAGTATATTATACTTTGGTAATCATATTAATATGATGACAAATAAAGTATTTTTAAAACGAATAAGCAATAACCTTCGTCAGAAAACATGGAGAATTAAAGAAAACGTAAGAATAAATTATAATCTACCCCATTATTATTATTATTATTTCGTTATCGTCATCATTTTTGTATTAATAGCTCCCAGTTAAAGTGATTTTTGTCTAGAAGAAATTTTCGGATCTGGAATCTAATATTGTAATCTGTCTTGAAGTATTTTAAATATAATAAGACAATACCAACATGATTTTTATACAGTTTTAATGCTTTGAATACTTTGAATGCATATAATAAAATGCAATCAACTCAATGCGAAAACTGGTTGAATATTGATATTTACAGTATTACTATAATGTCCATTGATATTTTAAATATAGGCCTCTTTTTTATCTATATCTTGCAGAATTTAAACTTAAAATAAAACAAGAATGAACCATAAAGTTTGTTTTTATTTTGTACTTTTATTGGGATGTCCGTCTCTTATGGAGCATGGAATCTCCAAGGTGTTTCGTGGTGCGAGAACAACCAATGTTTCAAGAAAAAGGCTTCTGTTTAGGATTTGAGGTTATGTCGGCGGTGAGCTTAAAGATGGCTGTTTTCTGGGCTGTTGCGCCGTGTAGTCTGGTGGAAGTTTACCGACGTTTCAGGAGTGCTACCAGACAACAACCCAGAAGACATCCATGTTTAGACTTGTTACTTACACCACAAGACAAACATGGGCAGCCAATATATACCAAACTATTGTAGAAGAATGAAAATTACTATCAAAACACGTTCTCTGCAAATTTGCATGTCTCTAAATGGCCAATGGCGGTCTAGGTTCCATACAGACACGGTCTCTCCCTACTGCAGTAACAAGAAACAGTCACTTAAGCTAACGCGCACTTAATGCAATAAACAGACATTCACTGATTTAATGTGAACCGGGTTCGAAGTCGGACTACCGTCGGATCACTTATCTGGAATGTTTGTTTCGTCGTTGACAAAAAAATGTTATTTTTTGGAGCAAATTATATAAAAATTATAAAACCTTAAAGCAGACAAAACAATTACAGTTATCGCTGAGTGACTTAGATATTTTATTACGTCTGTAACACGCATTTTTACACACTTAAAATGCATTTCATACTTAAAGAAAGCAGGGATCTGGTAATCTTCAAGTGGGAAATAAATTCCCAGCCATTTGTGGCGCCTGAAGTTCACAAGAACACGCGCGAAGCCCATTGCGACTATTTCATAAAGCGCTAGACTTATATGGCGCCGACAGAATGGATCCCCGCCCAGTGACCAAGGTAGAGAATCATTCTTCTACCGTCCGCTATTCAACAAATTCGCAGTTACCCTCCAAATCCAGACGCAGTCTCCTTGACCCAAAACCTGAGCACGTGCCACGCCTTGGTGAAAAGGGAGGGACCCTGCAAGCAACAGCTTCTTACAATAGGTCCGAAGTCATACACAAGCTTAATTATTTCCAAGATTTCGTCTACAGTGTATTTGATGTCTAAGGTTTGTGCCTCTGTCTATCGGCTGATCATTTGAACACCTTATTCGTTAAGCTTACGCAATGTAAAAAATTGTGTTCGCCTTATTTCGGATTTTCATATTATCCTGTCTGTGTTAACTGTTTAGATGAGTTCAGTAACGGAACTCAGTTATATTTCTTTACGTCTACATATTTGATAATTATTTTAGAAGTCTTTATGTATATAATATTATAATTTGAATAAAAAGTTCCTTGTATATTTTCCATCGTCTAGTAAAATAATAAAATAGGAAAGAGTCGTTTCGGAGATTGGGCTCTATCTCCGAAACGTCGTTTTTTCTATTTTATTATTTTATTAGACAATGGAAAATATACAAGGAATTTTTATTCAAATAACTCATCATCTTCACGAACTTTTAGATTTGATAAATATTATAATTAATCGGCACTGTACCAACTACAAATGTGTAGCCATTGTCGATTTAAATAAATTATTCATTGAAACAACTGAGGAAAATCACAACGAACTGCAGAAGTCCTACACTCATCCCGGACTCCGGAATATGTGGAAGACGGATCATCTAAGTAGGCATTTTCGGTTATTTTCAGAAGGCGACAGTTAGATTACATTTTAGTTAAGACATTTTTGCCTCGTGTCTCGATTTGTGGGCCGGTCGTAATGAAGTTTTTCATAATGCACTGTTTCAGACGGAGATTACTGTAAACAGAGCATCGAGACTGCAGGTCTGCAAGTTTATGGCGGCTATTACAACATGGCGACAGTTCTGGGTCCCGCCCTTGAAGCAGTGCAGTTGGCAACACTTGCTGGCATACTTCAGTATATTATACTTTGGTAATCATATTAATATGATGACAAATAAAGTATTTTTAAAACGAATAAGCAATAACCTTCGTCAGAAAACATGGAGAATTAAAGAAAACGTAAGAATAAATTATAATCTACCCCATTATTATTATTATTATTTCGTTATCGTCATCATTTTTGTATTAATAGCTCCCAGTTAAAATGATGTTTGTCTAGAAGAAATTTTCGGATCTGGAATCTAATATTGTAATCTGTCTTGAAGTATTTTAAATATAATAAGACAATACCAACATGATTTTTATACAGTTTTAATGCTTTGAATACTTTGAATGCATATAATAAAATGCAATCAACTCAATGCGAAAACTGGTTGAATATTGATATTTACAGTATTACTATAATGTCCATTGATATTTTAAATATAGGCCTCTTTTTTATCTATATCTTGCAGAATTTAAACTTAAAATAAAACAAGAATGAACCATAAAGTTTGTTTTTATTTTGTACTTTTATTGGGATGTCCGTCTCTTATGGAGCATGGAATCTCCAAGGTGTTTCGTGGTGCGAGAACAACCAATGTTTCAAGAAAAAGGCTTCTGTTTAGGATTTGAGGTTATGTCGGCGGTGAGTCCGAAGATGGCTGTATTCTGGGTTTGTAGCGCCATGTAGTCTGGTAGAATTTTACCAACGTTTCAGAGGTCCTTGCTGCCTACATCATCTACCTGATGATGGAGGCAGTAAAGACCTCCGAAACGTCGGTAAACTTCTACAAGATTACAAGGCGCTATAACCCAGAAGACAGCCATCAAAGGCGTTTTTGTTCAGCGAAAAATAATTTGTATATATAATATTTTATGGTGCTCAGAATATGATTAATTTTGGAATGAGGTAATGATAGGAAATTTTAAATCGAATGTTTGCATATTTTACCAACTCACAGTTCAATGCTTCGGAAATGTTTGGCTTGTTAATGAAAAACTTCACAATCTTTTTTTTTCTTTCAAAAATGGAATCACATATATCCCTTGTTAACGACTCAAGAACAGCAAAGTTATAAATGAGGGTCATCTGTTAAAATTTTGTCTATATTTAAAAATGCATTTAACGTAGAAGAAAATATAAATTAAACTGATATTCACACTAGGGGCATCTCTGATAAACCTTAATTAAATAAATGTATATTAAATTCTGCACAATAGCATTTTCCTTCCTATTAAAGATTACATATTCATTTTCCACGTACGTGAAAACACCAAGCATTATAAATATACAAAATGATTCAGAATGATATAATTACACTTTAGGGGGCTGTTGAATCGAATATAAATAAATTAATCTTCGATTCAACGCCGTTTTAAAAAAAATTTAAGAGTTTAACGAAACTGGAATAATTGTTATTTGTGTAGAAACATACATTCAGTCATTTGCATTTAACATTTCTATTTTTGATTTTAATTGTGAGGTCTGGAAGGCAAACATTTCGAAGATATTAGCTCTTTTCAATTTAAATTTTTCAGTTTGTTTAACACGCATTCCTGATCGTGTAACTGGGTCTCGCTGCAATCACTACTTTACATGCGGAAACAATGAGTCATAACCGAACGCAACAAATCTTATGACGTTATAAAGATTCAACCGCTTGAATAAACAAAGACGAAACGGAGACTAAGCCTTAGAGTTTTCGTTACTCTGTAAAGGTGGACGGATACTTGTTTACATTCTCAGACACCATTATCTCTACAGCAATCTCCTAAGGGTTTGCCACAGGCCTTTGAGACACCCATTGAGCTCCTAAAAAAATTTGTAAATGTAAATGACAGTTACAACGTGCGTCATGCACTAATTCTTGAGACAACTGAAGGAAAGGAACCACTAGGAAGACCTAGGCATAGATAGAACTAAAAAGCATAATATTAAAATGGGTCTTTCGGGCACAGGAGGGGAGGTTGTGGAATAGATTTATTTGGCTCAGGATAAGAACGATTGAGTGTACGGTTATAAATTTCCGGTTCATGGAAAGCGTAGAAATATTTGACTAGCTGAATAATTATAAGTTTCTCGAAGAAAGACTCTATCCATGGAGTTTGTCATTTCGCTAGAAGAGTTAGAAACAAATGTAAAAAAATATCAAAATCATCATAGTTTTTACTACCCATCTGGGAATCAGAGACTGCCAACATTTTAATTCCTAAATCGGTGTAAGATGCGAAATCTCCTCGAAATAGTAGACACAGTGTAACTCGTACTGACATCACTTCCTGGTACAAAAACATCCTGTGTTTTATTTTAACTAGCAACGCCACAATGAGTCATCACATTTCTGCATTTGTGTACTCTGCCCCAGTTGCTGGAAACATTATAATGTCAAAGATGTTGCCTGACGAAAAAAAATCCGACTCCCAGTTGCCATGTGTCGTTCGGGATCTGACTGGCGTGGTGTATGGTTCTCTCACAGTACGACAGAGAGCGTTGTTTACGGCGCGATGGTGCCGCCTATAACAAATCAGTTGCATTCTGTGGACGCTGCGAGTACTAAATGGAGAGTGAACTGACATTGCGTGCTGCAATGTTTAAAAACATTGTCAATTATAGCAGAACCTACGTGCCTTTAAATTTAATAATTTTAAACATTAAATATTACTTGCTCTCTTCCAAATCCAGCCTCGTTCCATCGTTAGAACTTTAAAACATGTCCTAATTTCGCTGTTCATATTATTTGTCCAGCTCAGAAGCAACCAATCAGAGGCTTAAATTAGCTGCTTTAGATTTGTACACAGTTTTATAGAGTGAACGCGTGTTATTTAAAAATTAATAACTTGTAGTCCCTAACCTAAGACAGCGCACCTTGCACTGTTAAACAACAGAGGTGTTGTTACAGTGATGATAAAAACAAAAACAGAGAGATAACAGGGAATATTAATGTTATGAAATTTCACTGTATAGTGCAGCTAGATAATTTGTGTACAAAATTCTTCCCTGCATTTCTACAATTTATGAGTTTCGTTACCTATTCCATACGACGAAACTGGTCCTATGGCAGCGCAAACTGAAAGCTGATTAATAACTATTCTTACTTTCCAGCTTTAGTGGAGGCAAATGGAATTGAGATCCTCAGTTCAGATAAATTCATATTTACCACCTTAGCAACCTGAAAAAAACAACTCATTATATGAGGATGTTCTCTTTATTACGCTTTGATAGCTTTACAATTGTAACGGAGGGTTGGTACAACCTTATGACAACATCAGCGAGGACCGTTTCCCCTCTTCTCCCTACCTCCTCGCGTCCCTCTTCTCCTTTCCCCCTCAAACCGCCCAAAGCCTTGCCTTTCGACCAGGGAGACTCCGATTAGCCTTCGATCTGTAATGGTCTCGATAATCAAATGTATTGTAACTTTCTTTTGACTGCTACGGGTGGCGTCCTTACGTTACAATCTTGTTTTCTAATGGAAACCAGCGTAAATCGTAAGTCACGTTGTTATATTTCTAGAGAGTTGGATTTCTTTCCATGTTATCTTCTGATTTAGCTCTTATGAAGTTTTTGGGGTTATTTGAGCGTGTTAATTTTCTAAATACGAAATTCTGCTTTTGTTATCCATGTAAATTATCAAAGGAAGGCCAACACTCAGGTCCCCATCTGACTTCTTCTCGCACTGTGAGCATTGTTTTTAGTCTGCTACGACTCCACGCTGTTATTTTACAGTAGTGAGAGACTTTCAGCGTAGAAATGGTAATCTGAACCATCGCATACTACTCTTGTATTCCTATTTGTTCACTTTGTCTAGACATGCTTGTTATTTCGTTTTCAGATTGGACTGTATTATCTAGCTGGTTTAATATATGTTCTTATTGTACATCTGCTCTTTTAATATAAACTATTTAGATAACCTTAACTGAATTACTAATTAGATCACAAGTTATTTTCTCTGCCCATTTAGTACGGAGGGGAGCATTGGATCGAATGTACAAGCAAACGATGAACATCTCATGAAATACACACTCGTCTAAAGGGGCTGGTGTTTTTTGTAGCAGAGAGTATTTTCATACGACACAAAATGTCGAAGTTTGTTTCGGGCCATTATTATTATTATAATTATTATTATTATTATTTGCAAGGAAAAATGATATTTGTAGTTGATCTATCCGATGTTCATGACGAAGTCGGGCTTCGGAAACAAATCCCACCTACTTTTTTCTCACGGGAATTTTCGTAACCCCTAAGAAACAGTTCGAGATATTACCTTACAAACTTGGCATCCGATATATTTTTACCTTTCTTTCCCCAAACGCCAAAATAACCACAGATTTTTTTAGATCGTCATTAAATAATTTGTTCAAAGATTACTGGCATTTATGTATTAAAAACCGTAGTCAGGGCAGATTTCAAATAAATTATTCAAGGCTGCCCATGTTTTCACATCACTGCGTTTATAAGGAGTGCAGGGCAGTGATCCGGCACATAGAAAATTTGGGGAGGGGGGCTTCACTTCTCCGGCTAGACTGCAGCGCCAGATGTTGGCAACAAGCAGACTTATCAGTGAGGACAGTCTTTGTGTGAGAGAACTGTCATTTTTAGAATGCAGTTTCCTCGTATTTCGGAACGGGTCTAATAAGTTATGATCTTAAAATTACAAGATTAGCCCACGTATAATCGTAATAATAAGTTACGGGGAAAAAATATGGAATAATAAATTTATAAAAGGACGACAAAATTTTACCTTCTCTTATTTACTTTGGATACTTTGGATTTATATTATTAATTATATCAGTTATTTCTATAAGCAAATTCGAAAACTTTGATATTAATTTATTTCGTTTTATTTATAAATTTTAAAAAATTTGCACAGCTTCAACATTTTAACAAAGTTATGTCCATGTATCGTCATCACCAGTGTTGGATAAAAATAAATAAAATGTTAGCTAATACATTATTTTAAAAAAGTGACAAACTTCATATATTTTAAAATATATTTACAGAGAATTGAGTGCAGAATGCTTGCTACTATTAGCTCAGAATTTTTGTTCCCTCTTTCATATCTAAAATCGCTAATACTGATATTATTATTAGTACTAAATTTATTGTCTGACACATGGAAAGGTCATGGAGTCCTCTTGGTTGACCAACCGCGTCAACTCAGAACAGAAGTCATTCTACTATTCGCCGCGAAATCTTCAAATATACTTTTGACTCGTCCTGTATAAACAACATGTCTGAGATAAGTTTGATGTAGAACTGTGTGACTTTTGAAAGTTGATATTACTTCCATATTTGGCTAATTGACTGTCATTACATTGGCAGGTTTTGTTTTAATATTACTGCCGACAGACCGGATCGAACTTGGGACCTTTCAAATGCTGTGTTATTACGCGCACAACCGAACTACTTTTAACGATGGCCATAGACACTAATATGAAAACGGAAGTGATAAAAATAAGACAGTGAAACGACAATTAATCGCCCGAACAGAGGAGTAAAGCAATTTCCCGAAGCATCGCGGAAAACAAACACAACTGACACAATGAAAATTCACAAAACTGAAAAATATTTTTATGATTATTATTAGATTACCTTCTATTTAAAACTTTCTTAATATCAAACAGATTATATTTCATTTAATCTTTCATAAATTTAATAAAATTGTTAAAATGTGGAAAAGCCCCTTGTAGGGCATATCTACAAACAACACAACAGAATTTGTCGTTGCATTTGTCCACAAGCGGGATTCGACACTAGGAACTCGACTCTCAAATGGTGCAAGACCGCACTACAATCCAGAAGACAGCCATCTTGTTACTCACCTCTGTGATAACCTCAAATTCTACTTAATTTTTATTTCGATAATCATGCAATAAGCCACGGTGGTCTAGCGGTTAGAACGCTGGCCTTGTAATCCTGGGGTCTCGGGTTCGAATCCCGGCGGTGCCCGAATTTATAACTTGTGTTGGGCAAGGCCGTGGTCTAGGCAACACGGAGTTTTCCTCCGTGGCATCCCAACAATTACTCCATTCACACACAGAAGAAGGCAATGGCAAACCACTTCTGGATCATCTGCCAAGAACGTATATGAACAGGTCCCAGTCCGAGAAAAGGATGGAAGGATCCTGTTCATATGGACCTGTCGTCAGACAGAACACTAAAAATAAAATAAAAAAATCATGCAATACTCAGAAATGTACCTACACAATGGGCAAAATGTAGCGTTATTGAAAGTTAAAAAGGCGGTAATTACAATTAAAAGATTAATTTCTGTATCTTCACAACAGAAGTACAGAGCGCGTGAAAAACGACCATGTATTATTCACGATAATGACTTCTTCCTACAAGTGGAGAAAATTATTATGGCACTGTTCTTGTAGAGGGGATCAAACCCAATGGTCTGCTTGACAGAGACGTAAATCCAGCGTGTGGTATGTCTTCGAATTAGCCTTTAGTTGTCCAACCGGAAATGCATCCTTCATCAAATTTGAGGCCGGGGGACAAACTAGCTGGATGAGTGGTTGGAATGGCGGGAGGGGGGAAGCCCATAACTTGGCAGCTGAAGAGGGGATACAGAAATGAGTGTGGAGGAGGCTAGAAGTTCTGTGCGAAGCGACATCTTCAGATGTGCTTCTGTACGCGAACTGAATTAGCTTTTTGTTGTTATTAAACTTTCGCTGAATTTCTCTCCTACTTCAGAGCACGTGATATTTTGAATAACGGTTACCTAACTGACCTCATTTTTTAAGTGTCAACTTCTACTACAAGTTGTGTAAGTATTATGTTACAAAGCCGGATATACGTCATTGAAGAAAGGGACATTTCAAGAGCATAGCAAGCCGTTGAGCAAAGAACATAGGTAGGTTGATATGTCATTTGTCATTAGCATCTGTGACTCCAAGGACAATTAAATTCTTTTCAAGTTCTATCTGACATTGCGTTCGACACAATTAAATTCTGTGTTTGTCGTCTTTCTAAAAATGTGGTATTAGTAGTCGTTACATTCAAAATTTACTACAAAATATTCCACTGCTTTTATTCCTCAGTTCAAATAAAAACAATAAATACTTATTATAATTTCAATTTTGGTTTTATTTGCCACAGAAAAAAAATATTAAAAAGTGTTAAACTCGACGAATTTGTAATTCTGTTAAGTTCAGAAAATTTTAACTTCCTTTCTGATATTTAAAAATATAATGATGAAAAATGTAAGTTTAACAGGTGAGAACATTGTGTATTCACGAGCAAAACGTCAGCGTAGATATTATGGTTTTATTCAAGATGCATTTCTAAATGCGTCACAAACAGAATCAAAAGATTTCGATGCGAAGTAACGTTCCAGAACTAACGGAGGTTACGATCCACAATAACTACTTCATGTTCGCAACTGTCGTGAGCAGCGGCCTAGCAACTAGGGCGACTCGAGTGTCATGGCGGAGACTGGGAGTGTGTACTAGATTCAACCTTTTTTATTCGCGTACCCCCAGATATAATTTCTCTTCAACTTTGTACCCCCAAAGTTGTTGGTGTATAATTCAAGTTATACATAGTATATAATCTACATCTAAAATAAATTAAATAAATTACATTACTGATTATTC
>NW_019059617.1:118316-164690 GCF_000696155.1 Zootermopsis nevadensis
GTGCCCCCCCCCCCCCCCGGGGGGACGCGTACCCCAAGTTGAATACCACTGTACTAGAAGATGGAGGGAATTGGTTCTGATTCAATCTTTGTACATCTGCACGTTATAGTTACTCTGTTGCGTTTTAAATGATAGACAACGTAAAAACTATAATTTAACCTGGTTTTTGTGTTTCTAAAACTTGATTTCTCGTTTAGGGGAAGAACATAAGTTGGGGGTGTTTGAAAACGTGGTGTTGAAAAAAATATTTTGACCTTATAAAGAGGAAATAGCATTGTGTTTATGGCTTATTTAACTTTTTCAGTAATTGAATGTTGAAAAATAAATGCTCTTAACGGGGAGCTTCGTACTCACACAATCTTAACCAGAGATTACTAAGATGATAAAAACAAGAGGGTAAGACAGGTAAAGAACGCCTATGTTACCAGGATGAGAGAACTAATAAATGCTGGCGGAATTTAAGCAGGGGTATAGACACCTAACGATACGATGTGAGTTTAACATTGAAAACGATCTTAAAGAAATCAGATATAGGTTAAAGTTATGATTGGATTCATCTGGCACATATGATCCACTAGCAGGCTTTTGTGTCGCGTTCCATAGATAAGGGTTTTTTTATTGACTAGTTTAGCCACTATTAGCTTCTCGTAAAGGACATTTCTCCATGGAATTTGTCATGTCCATGTCGCAGAACGTTCATATGTATTTATACGCGGGCTAATTTAATACTTATTTCAGGCTAATTAATTTCTTAGCTCTTATCTATTTAACGATACGTAGACAACAGCAGATGTTGGATTTGAGGTTTTCACGGCGGTGAGTCCGAAGATGGCTCTCGTCCGGGTTGTAGCACCCTGACGATGAAGGCAGAAATGACCTCTGAAACTTTGGGAAACTTCTATGACACACTGCCGTGCTTTATTCTGATGGTGAAACTACAATAAGACTACATTCATATCAATAGTACAAGCCGTGTTCTGACACTGTTTTGCCGATACTGCTACGCATTTCGGCCATATTGTTGTTCCTAGTATATTCAGTAACGTCGCTCAGGATTAAGTTATCTTAATTGCGAGCCTTTAGTTATATTGGAACAGTTGACGTAATTTTTCTTTGACCTAAATTAACAATAAAATCTAAATATATTTTGTAAATGTGTAGCAATAAATATTTACTGGGTAGCAACTTATTTCTAGCACTCATCGGAGCTCTGTAATAGGCGAATCTGGTCTTTTCGCTATGCCCAATCACTGCGTTGGTTACCGCATTTCTTTCTCCTAGCGGCACAGTCCGAATATGATCTTATTCCCTGTTTTCATTAAAATGAGACCTGAATTAAAACGGCTGTGGAATTTCAGTGTGTGCCTGGGTTATGACAATAAGTAGACCTGTAAGTGGTGACCAACGTCTTCAGACGTAAAGATTTCCTCCATTTTTATAGTAATTATTTTAACTCATTATAATCTACAACCTAGCAGATAGAAGCAGCATGTTACTCGGATGCTGGTTATTACCTACCACGACAATATGAACTATATTTATGTCATAATGATCTTTTGCCTTGGTAAGGTAAGTGTGGTTGCGGACACTTTCATGGGCGAGTTGAGGGCAGCCATCAAAATACCTTTCAGTTGAACCTGTCCCTAAGATCTAATTGCAGAACTTCAGAATACATGTTAACAGCGCACTAATTATATATGGCAGTCCTGAGGTAAACGGTGTGAACAATTCGCGAAGGAACAAATATTTCGCGTACATTTAAAATAAATAAAAGTAGATTACTTTTATATTATAATGTATAAGACGATACTTAAAAATATTTAAAAAAATATTATATGCTTTAATAATTCTGGTACATGGCACTTGCTACAGGACTGTAGACTTAAAAATCCAATTCGTCAGTTTATAAAGTGAGGTTAAGAATACCATTCATTATTAAATATGTAATTTAGTGATCCATTTCTGTGCATAAATTTCACTAGTACATATTTCAGGTAAGTAATTTTATCGATATTATAAATTCATAAATAAGCATACTTGTTACTGTTAACATATAAAAGTCTGTTTCATACAGAATTTTAACATTTTAAAATTCTTAGGTTCAGTGACTCATTAGTTATCTCCGTTAATCCATAGATACATGAGGATTTCCGTGGTTACCATGTTGTTTCATGTTCTACAGACAAAGTTATCTTAAAAGAGCGTTAATCTTAAGGCAGTCTATGCACATTATTCCAGTGATTTACGTCAAACGGAGTTAGTAACATCAGCCTCAGAATTTCGAACGCCTACATATCGATATTGTTAATGGCAGGATATTAAAAATTTGCAGGGCTGGACTTTGTTCTAGCAACACGGCGTTTACACTAAATTTCATAAAAGAACCTTTAAGTAATTCAAAATTTGTTAGGGGCGTCGGACACATGGTCTGACAGACAGACTGATACATTAATATAATAATTATTTATTTTAATCCGTCTTATCACAATATTTAAAATTTCTTATAATTAAGATAATAAAATATCATTGATGTTCCATATCGATTGATCGATTTACATTTTGGAACAATCACTCCTACATCTAGGGTATGTTTTATTTTAGATTTACTTTTATTTTATATTATTTTTATTTATATCTTACTGCTACTTTCTATTATAAAATGATGGTGCCGTTAAGTTATGATATATTCGGTTGTTCCAACGATACTGGCACTGTAATATTCGTAAAGATTACGTAATTGGGTGCATCATAATTATTTTGCAAATTCATGGGGCCTTCTTCTGGGCACAAGTTTCCGTAAAGAAGCAATCAACTTACAGAGTTTACTAGGCCACTACATTTTCTTCCAAGATATCTTCTTGTGTGTAATAAACACCGAATCAAGAATTAATTATATTAAAACTGTGATAAAATTTCGCTTTTTAGATTTCGTTTCGGAAAGGCAGTTGCGGTATATTCCGAAGGTGAATGTTGGCAGTCCACACTACCGCGGGCTAGTTCACTTTCCAGACATTTCCAGTGACAAGGTAGCTAGAGAAAAATGTGATTATTTATTCGTGAATAATCTGTAATTTACTGATAAAGAAACATACACATTACCACGTAATTTAGAACTTGGAAATTAAATTATATGCGTAATTTTTCATTTATGATAAGTTGCTTTCAATAAATGGCCGTCTTTAGTAATGGCGCAACCTTGGTGTTGATGAATGAAAACATCCATCACATCGCGTCGTAACATTTTGACTCTCTCCTCTGGTTCTGACCTTGGATTCGTCTGAAGTGGCGTGCAGTGTCTGTAATACACGGCTCATGACATAACCTCACAAAAAAACATTCGGCGGAAAATAGATCGTGGCCACCATTTAAAATGCCCAACTGTGAGCTAATACGACGAGGAAATATTAAGTGCGATTTCTTCCCACTTATTCCCGTAGTATGAGGAGACGTTTCGCCATCTTGTTGAATGACCGAATTTGTATTAACAAAAAAAAAAAAGTTGAAGGTATCCATCTTAATCTTAACTGCCTACTAAACCCACGCAGGCTCACAAACCTATGGGAAAATATATAAGATGTTCTTTATCAATAAAACAGAATGTATATTTCGTAATATACAATTTAACGATTTTTAAACGCTTTAAATATGCCCATAACGTATGACCAGTAGGTTTGCAACATAACTTCAAGTTCCTGGCCGTTGTCATAAAATTTTGATATATGAAAAATAACCGCCACGGTGGTCTGGCGGTTAGAACGCTGGCCTTGTAATCCTGGGGGTCTCGGGTTCGATTCCCGGCGGTGCCCGAATTTATAACTTGTGTTGGGCAAGGCCGTGGTCTAGGCAACACGGAGTTTTCCTCCGTGGCATCCCAACAATTACTCCATTCACACACAGAAGAAGGCAATGGCAAACCACTTCTGGATCATCTGCCTAGAACGTATATGAACAGGTCCCAGTCCGAGAAAAGGATGGAAGGATCCTGTTCAAATGGACCTGTCGTCAGACAGAACACTAATAATAATAATATGAAAAATATCAGTTTTACCCATTACCTTCCCCAAACACAAAAATTATTAATCACTTACTAAGTTTTACTACGAAGTCCAGGCTACAGCTCGGCGGATGCTATTATTTTAAAAGTAACAAACTTGCTGGAGTGACTGAGGAAAACCACGACAGATACGCGTAATAGGCGGTGATTTAACAAAGGACGGATATGGTGAACCCTATACACGAAGCACAAATGCTAATTATTGCAATCTGGTGTTGTATGTAAACAAGGAAAATCTTGAGGATAAATATATACATTTATGAGGATATCCTTTCTGTTATTGATAAATAGAAGAGGCTTGTCAGGATGTGTCTATCACCAGTGCGTAAATGTCACATTATCTCGATTCATTCTTCCGTATTGGTATCTAATACAGACAGTTTAGTGGGACTCTTATCGCGTGGTATTGCGTCTTCATGTTCCGGATGGAGTAGAAGACCACCCGACGTAGAAGGTGGCTGCGAATATATTCCGGACAGCCGACAACGGGTAAACCTTTAGCTAGGGATTTGGATTAACAACTTCTCACCGTAAATACATCAGCATGTTACGAAAAGTAAGACTTGAGGTTTTCACAGCGGTGAGTATGAAGATTTCTGTCTTCTGGGTTGTTGCGCTGTGTAGTCTGGTCGATGTTAACCAACGTTTCAGAGGTCAAACTGCCTCCGTCATCAGGGTGATGAGTATGAAGATTTCTGTCTTCTGGGTTGTTGCGCTGTGTAGTCTGGTCGATGTTTACCAACGTTTCAGAGGTCATACTGCCTCCATCATCAGGGCGATGAGTATGAAGATTTCTGTCTTCTGGGTTGTTGCGCTGTGTAGTCTGGTCGATGTTTCAAGCTGTCACCTTGAAACACTCCGCGGTGGTAGCATACCAACTCGGTTGACACTACACGCTTCCCAGATGTTAGAATGAAGCGCGTTTTCCAGAGCGGTAGTAGATTTTCAATGCATTTCACTATGTCAGGTTGGACTTTCAGCACTTTGAGCAAGATGACAATTAGCTCATGAGAAGTTGTGTCAAAAGCTTTTTTGTAGTCCACCCAGGCCATTGACAGGTTGCGCTTATAATGGACCGCATCTTATTATTATTATTATTATTATTATTATTATTATTATTATTATTATTATTATTATTATTAGATCCAAGCTCGAGTACGCCTCGGTCGTTTGGAATTCTATTACGACTACTTATGCCAACAAACTGGAACGTGTCCAGTAGAAGTTTGCAGCCCTTTGCTACTATCCTTTCCTCCCCCAAGTGCATTACAGCTACGCAGATGCTTTAAAGCAGGGGTCGGCAAACTACGGCCCGCGGGCCAAATCCGGCCCGCCGCCTCTTTTTGTACGGCCCGCGAGCTAAGAACGGATTTTACATATTTAAATTCTTTGAAATCTCAAAGTACGCTCTATAATGAAACGGCCGAGTTGAGTAGTTGAGAGAAAGAATTCTATAAATGTCTTCCAAGCGATGAATACGGTCAATTAAGATCATATGCTCGGGGATTTATATCTGTATTTGGCAGCACCTACCTGTGTGAAAAGACATTTTCAAAGATGAAATATGTAAAATCTCAATACAGGTCAGCATTAACGGATGAACATTTACAATCAATTTTGATGATAGGGAGTACTGAATTTAAACCTCAGTTTGGTTAAATATTATCTCATAAACAGGCAATTCCATTCTTCTCATTAGTAGAACTGTATTTCAAACAATTGTAGTCTACTTATTGTTATTACGTTACATTTTGTTCAATAAATTTGTTAAAACTTGGTTTTTTCTTGTTACATAAGTAGGCTTACCTATATAAATATCCTCGAGTTTGCCTATTGGTCCGCAGAGCCTAAAATATTTACTATTTGGCCTTTTAGAAAAAATGTTTGCCGACCCCTGGTCTACGCAATCAGATGGGACAATGGTGTCCACTCAACCAGCAAACATTTATATATTTTTCAGTGGATAAGGGAAAAGTGAGTCTTCTTACATAAGGTGGTCATATCATCACTTAGCTGGCTCCTTAAAAGAGTGACGAGTGTCTCATATTGTTACTTAGGTCTGAAACTTCTTTATACCAAAACTTAATCCTCTAAAGATATCACAACAGTTAGCAATGCTGAATGTCTAAGTGCTCGGAGCAAGTCCTTCTAAAGAAGTACCAGTCGTTCAGCTAATCAAGTCAAAGTGATAGTGCGTTACTTTGCCAAATTTCAGTCTAAAGATGGTCCTTGCTGCTTCAATTATCAGGGTCTCGTCGCCCTGATAATGCAGGCAGCAAGGACCCCTGAAACGTTGGTAAACTAAAGATTATCATTAAGGAATTCTGACCATCTTGCCTTCTTGTCCCTTAAGACTATATATTTCCTTCATCCCCTTTCTCACCCTGAGCTTAACTACCATCAATTAATGTTATTCCTTAGAGTAACCATGTTTTATACCCACGAACATTAACTCCTTGGACCAGAGTTGTTATTGAGAAGTTCTAATAGTACGCACAGCTAGTGAAGAAATTAAGACATTCTATGCCTTCTGTTGGATGCAAAGTTGTATCGCCGTGCTCACAAAAGCCCTCTACTTGGCCCTGTTCTGAGCCAGATTAATCCAGTTCGCATCCTCCAACACTATACCGGAAAAGTCTGTTTTAATATTATCCTCACATGTGCATGGTCTTCCGAGTGGTATATTCCATTCAGACTCCTCAACCAAAATTTTGTGTTTAATACTTATCTCCTCCATTCGTGCTACATGCCTTGCCTGGCTTATCCTTCTTCGTTTGATTATCCTAGCTCCTCATTATGCACTTTTATCTAAGAACATTTTTCACATAACCTTAAATATAATTTTCTGTTTTTCCGTTAACCTGGCTGACCAATTTTCATATCCACACCGAAAACATGTAAAAATCATATAGTTTTGTATTCATTCCTCGCGTTTTTATATAGCAGACGTGAAAAAAACAGATTTTGAACTCTATTTCCCGAATTTAGAGTGCTGTTAATTTACTCGTAGATGAAATTTTGATTTGTTAACGCCGATTCAAAATACTCACACGACGCAACATGTAAAAGTAAAGTATTATATATGCTAAATCTTCCATAGATGACAATAAAATTAAACAAGAACTCCTAAAACAGAAAAATGTCTTTTGAGATCACCATTCTTCATCTACTGCGACCGAAACTCGCGTTCAGTCCTGCTTAATCGGGAAGTCAAGAATACAAATACGAGGTGCGATCGGAAAGTTTACAGACTGTGTCAATAGAGGGCGAACCGGATGTAGTCCGAGCTTCTGCCGCTAGAGGGTGCGGCCTACATTCATAGTGAATCAGTGTGCCAGCCGGCATCATCGAATTACCATTTGTTTCTTAGTTACGGGCGTTTTGGTAGTGCATTACACCGACCCTCCTGCGATTTCGGAATGGCGTGTGCATCAAATTTTGCCAAAGACTCGCCAAAACGGCTACGGAAACCTATGAAATGCTAAAGCAAGCATTTGGGGAGTCCGCAATGGGTCGTGCACAAACTTTTGTGTGGCATTCACGTTTTAAAAATGGCCGAACCTCTGTCGATGATGACGAGCGGTCTGGACGACCATCTTCGAGCACAATGCCCGAAAATGTTACGAAGATTCGGCCGGCCATTCACGAAGATCGACGTCGACATTGTTGGGATAGGCTATGAGACCTGTCAGCTGATTCTAAAGGAAGAACTCCACATGCGACGCCTCCTGTCTGAGGACCAGAAGCAGAATCGACTTCTCGTTTGTCAGGAGCTCAAAGATCTTGCAAGAACCGACCCCAACTTCCTTTCTAAGCTCCGTGTGAGTTCTTCCTCTTCCCAAAGATGAAAATTCAGCTAAAGGGAAGGAGATTTGAGACGATAGAAGAGATTCAGGCAGAATCGCAGATGGTGCTTGCCAGGCTGACAAAGAAAGATTTCCAGGGATGCTTCCAGGCTTGGCAGCGGCGCTGGGATCGTTGTGTTCACTCCCAGGGGAACTATTTCGAGGGTGATGGATGAATTTAATACCTGAGATAAGTGTACGGGTTTTTATACGCGCAGTCTGGAAACCTTTCGATCGCACCTCGTATCAGCCCGGGACCGGCAACACGGACTGAGAATTTTCGTGGTGTTTGTCAGTCCCTCCAGAAAAATGGTGGGATAGAACCTGAAGTTAGACCACGGACGCTTCCTTCCCATATTCCTACCACTTTTTATTCATTAGTCATCTTTTATCAGACGCTGTATAGTCTGATCTACTAACAGTGTCGTTAAATAAACGCCATATCGTTATTCAGCGAATAGAACACGCTTCATCTCCATACGGGGCTTTTTCGAAAGGCGAGAGGCTGTTGAGTTACCAGATTCTGGCGGTAGGGTCCGAATATTCTGTCTTCTGGGTTGTTGCGCCGTGTAGTCTAGTGGAATTTTACCACCGTTTCAGATATCCTTGTTACCTCCATCATTATCGTCATAATAATGGCTGCATTATCACCTCTGAAACGTCGGTAAATATAGAGTGCAACATCCCAGAAGACAGCCATCTTATTGTTGTGTAATGTGATATTGTTGCAATTGTGCTAGAGAGCTGAGACTACAGGTCTGTCCAGAAAATACAGATATATTTTTTTATTCCAGAAGCAAATGTTTATAGTTTTTTTCACATATAAGGAAAAAGGTTTTTCACTTGTAGGATGAATTTCAACACGGACACGTGAATCAGTGAGTCACAATTTTAGTTCTTACGTCATCGAACGCCTGCAGTTTACGTGCAAAAACTGCAGAGGAAAGTAACCTCTGTATGACGACCATACAAACCGAAATTCATCATAAGCAAATAACGTCGACTATCTATTGGAACCATAATTCCAATTACTTTATTCTCATATTTATAGATAAACTTCTATAAACGAAAATATGGCGACCATATTTGAAATAAGGAATATATATAAAATGTACTGTATATGTTTTTCTTTAAACATTAATATTAAGTAACCTGCAAAAGGTGTGCTGCTAACTCGGTATAATAGGGTTAATTTGTCCTTGAAGAAAATAAAACTTTGAAGTGTCCCGAGCCTGTTAATGTAAAGTTCTTGGAACCAAAAAGACAACGCTCGTATCCAGAATTGCATGGGACATGACAGAATAACTAACACAGTACGTATCACTACATTACCACAAATTTCTTTCTGCTTTATTTATTTTTAATGCCTAGCCACTATAAAATAAATCCTGGAAGTAGCCTAAACATAAGGACAATCCTTTTATCTACCTAACTAACTAGATGGCCTACAGACACCGAAGGTTCATCACCGAATTAACCAAAGCCCTCCACCGGACCCCGTCCTGGGCCAACAAAATCCAGTCTCCTTCAACTCCTATCTCCCATAGATCCCGCCTGACATTATCCTCCCATCTACGTCTAGGTCTCCCCAGTGGTCTCTTCCCTTCAGGTTTCCCAACCAATACCCGGTGCACACCTCTTGTCCCATCCATGCGCGCTACATGCCCAGCCCATCTCATTCTTCTCGACTTAATTACCCTGACAATATTGGGGAGGAGTACAGATTTTTAAGTTCGTCATTATGCAGTTTTCTCCATGCCCCATCGTCTTCTCTCCTAGGCCCAAATATCCTCCTCAACACCCCATTCTCAAACACCTGCAATCTGTGTTCCTCCCTCAGGGTGACAGACGAAGTTTCAAATCCGTAATGTCGCCCGGGATATTTTGTTGTGTGGTGTAATTTTTATACTCCGTGGTCTTTACGAACCATAGAAGAATAGCATATTTATGCACATCCTAGAAGTTTGTAATGAAAGGTTTTACAGAATTTGGAAGAACGCACTATTGTAAATTAAATAAACTGTAACAAATGAATTAGAGAATTGAATGATTTTTAGAATAGCCTTACGTTATGTCTTATACGGCCGTATGAATTCGAATGAATTTAACAATGTTTAGCAACGGTTATAAAACTTAGGTTAGGTTGTCGTTTCAATTACTAAAACTAAGAGTTTGGGTTCAGTAAGAAATAAGGGAAGGGGGACATATTCGACAAAGATACGTGTGTGATCTGGTAGGCGTGTGAAGAACCGTGGGTGTTGCAAACATGTGACCTTAGCTAGCCATCTTGTCATGTGGTTTATGCCATATGGTGTTTTGCTCTACCAGACACACATTTATTTTTGTTTTCTTACACTCTTCTCTCTTCTTTGTTACGTCATATCTCTCAAAATGTTAAAACCACTCGCGTAACCGAGATACAAGCAAACATTTAACTTCCGATCCTCAACTTCTACAATAGCATTAGTAACTTCAGGCATCTTACAGTACAGTCAATAACTAGCTTAGTTCATAACTTACAAATTTTCCTGTAGTTAAGTCGATTATTAATTATTTATTTATAACTACGAAGCGTGGATGACAGTTAAAGATAAATATTGTGTTGTCAGAGACGTTAATGAATGTGGACGAGGCTTACTCGAAGTACCTACCACAGTATTCTCCAGGAAATACTGAATAAAACCATGAACAACCTTAATCAGCATGGACGATGGCCTGCCTGAGATTCGAACCGGATGTATTACCAATACAAGTCCAGAGCGTTATGAATACATTAAACTACTCGACATTTCATTGTAGATAATGAGGCGATTAACACAAAGCCCCAATTAGGATTTGCAGAATTAAAACAATTGAAACAAGTCACTCATTGTGCCATCTCAAACTGACGTGTGCAAAATCGGGCTCAAATGAGTACTTGTCCTTTTAGGTTAAGGGATGGGCTGTTCCCTCAAGGTTACAGAATGCGTCACGTACCACTGGAAGGTACAATAACGTTACTACAGCGGATACAAACGTAGCATTTATTTGTTATTAAGTACAACAAATTACATATTTGAAGAAACTTCCTTCGTTCTGTCGATATGAGTCTGCTTGAAATAATGATTCTACAAAATCAACCATCGTCTCTCTCGTAACATCCTGTTTCAGAAAATTGAATTTGCATTCTTCTTTAAAGCTGAGAGGTATACATTAAAACAGTGAAGAATAATAATTGATAGAGTTCCTTTGTTTTCTTGAGTTAACTGTCGTTAATTGTAGTATTAATATTTTCCTAAGTTACAATAAAGAATATTGTTTAATTTTAAACAAAATAATACGAGAGCAAAAATTGTCTCCTTGTCGCAATTAATTCAATACATTATTAATATTTATATATTGTACGCATAATTAATTTAATTTAGTTGAAAATAACGTAGCAGATAATGGCTAATACTATTTTAAAAAAGTAAAATATTGACAAAGTGAGGAATTTCGACTATTAAGTTTAATATGTAAACTGTGATACAGACAATAAAGTTAATATGGATCTACATGATAACTAAAGTTATTTAAGTGACTTGTTAAACATCATTTTATCTTCTTAAGGGATTTTGGGAATTATATTATAATTTTTATGAATGTATATTGTTACAATTTGTTGTTAAGGTATTTTGGTCTTTATGGGACAATCTAACAACTGTTGCCATGGCAATGCTGTTAAACAATGCCTCTTATATATAGTCACTATAACGTTGATATAAGGTCGTGTTTTAGACTGCGGTACATTGAATCTCGTATATAAAATTAAAATTGTTGGTTTGTATTTATGTTCACTTCTAGCTCGAGAACAGTCAAACCGATTTTTATCAAACATGGCGTGCTTGTTCCTAGAGACCAAGAGCAGAACATGGACAGGTGAAAACTGCGGAGAAGTTTTCTCGGTTCGAATCCCAGATAGGGCTATTCATGTAACTCGGAACCTAAGGATTTTTAAGAACGTCGCCAAAAAAAAAAATGTTTCGGAGGGAAGACATAACCCCGAAAAACTGTCCTTGGTTTGATTTCCGGTGAAGATGTATTCTGCAGCTCGGAAACTGAGCACAATATAACAGCGCACAGACCAAAATTTTTCTTCGAGGAGATTATATCAACTAAGGTCACAAACTCAAGAACTGTCCTGAGTTTGAGTCTCGATGAATAGGTTGGGTTTAGGGTTATAATAATATGTGATCTGAAGTTTTCACGGCAACAAAGTATAATGAATTTTTCTGGGGCTACCAGCCGTGTCAGATGGCTGAATGGAGCGAACGTCCTCAGGTTACTGAACTTCAGTACCCTGAGGACAAGGACGAGAATGGTTCTCGAAACGTTGGTGTTTACGCCATTAAACCACCTGACACGGCTGGTAGCCCGAGAAGAATGCGTCATGATGATAATGCTATTTTTCTGATATTCAATGATACGAATCGAATGATTAGCCTATGGTAAGCTTTTGGTCAATAAAGATTCTTAAGAAATGTAATAATTTGCTAAATTTACCCACAGTAACATTGTAGGCACTCTGATAACCGTATCATAATTTTATTTAAGATATAATTAAAAATTATATTATTTTATTGCTGTAAAAAATTAATTAATATTAATTTTCATGTTTTGTCTTGCTGAAAGAATGACTTCTCGACCATTCATGGCCTTCTAAGTGCATTTACTTCTATACAAAGTAGAAGAATATATGTTTTAAGTGTTGACAATTCGAAGTTTTCGTAAATAATGAATGATAAGAAACTTTATTTTTTAAATGCTACTTTGTTACACTTTAAATAAAAAATATTTTTTGAATATTACTTTAGAATTTTCCGTCATTTTACGGGCAATTTTTTTATTAAATTTACTTACAGAGTTATTCAATTTGTAGCTTAAATGCGTCATGTTTGTGTTGATTAAATATATATTTATTTTCACAGTCTATACACAAACGTTTTAGTTAAATGATGTTGTTAAAATATATAATATTAAAACATTATGTAGTATAAAATATTATATTTTGGCGCTTTTATCGTAAATACGATTTACATTATTTAGCGCTTTTTTATTCATTAAACGACATGTTTCGATGGATAAGACCTCATCTTCAGGTTTATATCAATTTTATAATATTTTAAAATTATTAGATATTTTTATGCAATGTTTTTATGCAATGTATTATAAAAATATCTAATAATTTTAAAATATTATAAAATTGATATAAACCTGAAGATGAGGTCTTATCCATCGAAACATGTCGTTTAATGAATAAAAAAGCGCTAAATAATGTAAATCGTATTTACGATAAAAAGCGCCAAAAATATAATATTTTATACTACATAATGTTTTAATATTATATAATTTTAACAACATCATTTAACTAAAACGTTTGTGTATAGACTGTGAAAATAAATATATATTACAGAGTTATGTATTCATTAAACCATGGATGAGCAAACTGTCGTCTATTTCAGTGCATTATTGCTATTCTGAGAATTTTGATAATATTTATGATAGAAAATGTAATTTTTTAAAGATTCGCCACCTTTTCAGACGTATTTTCTGTTGGTGTCCCTTTTTGTTTGCGTGATTGTCGATTTATACAAAATGGAAACAGTTTATTTTCAGATGACATGTCAGTTTATTTCCCTGTTTGTAATGAAAGAAAGAAAGCAAGCAAAGTCTGCCCTTTGAAGGATTTTTAATTGTCACTTCAGAGTACAGAGTAATTTTCTTTTCGTGAGGTGGAGACATCTCAGCTCACTGAATAAATTCTACAGTGTATATCACAACAGATGTTCGAAGTTCCTTCCCTCTGTCTCACAGTGACGTCGACTGCCACAAACAGCTTTGAATCCCCCTGCATAAAGCAGTTACAATGTAGCCTCAAGTTTATCGGTCAGCTGTCCTCCTGATGCTACCGTTATTACAGGGCCTGATGAAGCAGGTGGGGTGCTGAAGGATTCACA
The DNA here is from genome assembly GCF_000696155.1 of Zootermopsis nevadensis. Next base: position 132,191 of record NW_019059617.1, read on the forward strand.
AGGCCATTGCCATGGTAACCCTTATCCTGCCCCTAGCAACGCTGCTGTTCGCAGCACTTGTGCTGAGCGCCACAAATTTAACCGGAGAAAACGTGTGTCACAAGCGAGAAAAGTAAGTTCTGTGTTATAACTGGTTTGGTTTCTCTGCCTACTATATCTAGTATAGTATCTATATATAGTCTACGTCATTCGTGGGAGTGCGCGCGCAGCAGCTGTTCAAAACGTTGAAATGCGCATGACAAGCAAACGTTGTCATATGAACCAATTAGGTGTGACAGATCAAAATGAAAGATGAGGTAAGCTTACGTAAGTGATAACTTATCAACACAAGTATGAATTTAAATACAAAACGGAACCCAAGAAGGTGTTTACGATTCACTTTATTGAAGTTCGTTACTCTTTTAGGTACAATGTGACGATGCGAGTCGTTGTGAAGGAACCAATGAGAGTTAAGACGTACACGTGGTGTTTGAAGGTACCACCACGCTGCACCAAATACAAGATCGAGATGAAAGACAAGTTCATGATTCAGGTTAGTAGCAGACACAGAACACGTGTCACTTTCGTCTGGAGGTTGAATGACCGGTGGAGACATTGTTGCTCTTTGAACTCGCCTGTATCCATATCTTATTGTCTGTATCTGCCTTTCCCAAATTAGGAACAGTGGCCTCCTCCTCCTCCTCCTCCTCCTCCTCCTCCTCCTCCTCCTCCTCCTCCTCCTCCTCCTCCTCCTCCTCCTCCTCCTCCTCCTCCTCCTCCTTCTTCTTCTTCTTCTTCTTCTTCTTGCTCGCTAGCGTTTCTCAACCTACGGTACGCGTACCACTGGTACTAAGTAAGAAAATCAAAATATAGTTTTAACAAAAAAGGTTTTCCCTGAATGTATTTGGTTAGTGGTACATTTAATGTGTTAAATTATAATTAGTGGTACGCCAGCGAAAAATGCTGAGAATCCCTGGTCTGGAACAAATTGGTAAATGGTCACATTATATTATAACCATACAGTTTAATATATTTACAGTTCTCGATACTTCTGAATAGCATTTTAAATAATTTGTTGTAGTTCTGAGACCTCAAACTTTTTATTCGCATCAAGGGAGCCTCAGATTAAAAGTCTGAGAACCACTGATCTATATTCTCGTACCAGTTCTGAGCTACATTTTTTTTAAAAAAAACAGAGTATACAAAAAATGTAAAGGAGTTGGGGAATTCTGACTACATGAATATTTTTTAAATAAGCAACTTCCAGCCTAATCATGTTAACTGGGTCCCTTGTCATCTTGTCAGATTGCGGGTGGATGTGGATACCGCCAGGTAAATACAGCAGCTGTGATTACACTGAATAAGCATTCGCGGAGGCCGACAAGGGGTGGTCATCCCGCTTCTGAGTTGGGCACCGGTCATTCAACCAGCATGTTGCGAAATGTTTTAAAGGGTCTCGGAACGGATTATTTTGATACGAAATTCGTTCAAAAAATTTTATTGAACAACGCAAAGGGCGTATATAAGACTGAGTATAATATTAAAATGGATTATAGGGAAGCAGGGTGTAAAGTTATGGACTGGATTGAACTGGTTTAAGATAGGGAACGCTGATGGGCTCTTGTGAACACGGTAATGAACATTCGGGCTCTATTAAAGGCGAGCTGGTCCGTGCAGTGACTTGTTGGTGGTGTTTTGGTGGGACCTACGTCGCGATCTGGGATTAAGACATTGATCTGTTTCAGACGGAGTTGCGTGAGCGAGTGGTGGATATTTGCTGTGCGGGATACGAACCGGACCGGACTGAGGCCTTCTGTGTGCCAGTGTGCAGCGGATGTCTGCACGGAGTGTGTGCTAGTCCAGACACTTGCCTCTGCGAGCCAGGCTACACGGGCCAGCGTTGCGCTACCGGTGAGGAATGCCATTCGATGCGAATTCCTATGCTGTTACATAATCGTTTTATAGGATGCGGCGAACAAATGACAAATACGTACTAAATTCCCGTTGTGATTTCCATAGCCGTTAATAAAAGATTCCAAGAAATAATACAAATTAGGCAAAATTTTGCTGTGTACTGTGTACAACATTGTACCGCCGATGCCCTACACAAAATTATCTCATACATTTTAATTGATTAGGATGTAGACTTATTAAAACATAGACGTTTTTTCGTAATGTTTGTTACTTCACTGTGTGAAAGTTAAAATAAATAAATAAATATATATAGAGAGAGAGAGAGAGAGAAGAGAGAGAGAGCGTGACAGAGAAAAGAACTTGAAACTTGCCGCTTTATACAGGGTGTTTCAAAAGTAGCTTTACAACTTGAGGGCGAGATATTGGTGAACTGATACGAGAAACAAATAATTTCAGAACATAGAAATGTAGTCAAACACTTCAAGTTTTATGTCCATCAGAATTTTATGGTTCAATGTGACTTCCATTTGTTATGCGGCAGACGTCCCATCTGTAGTTAATTTCTTGCCACACGCGGTGTAGCATCTCCGGTGTCACTTCAGCAACTGCGGTGGTAATTTGAGTTCGGAGTTCGGCCACATTTGCAGATAAGGGTGGCACGTACACTCGATCTTTAACAAATCCCCCACAAGAAAAAATCTAAGGGTGTTAGATCCGGGGAACGAGGTGGCCCACCGACCTGGGAAACGGTAGTTGAGGTCTTCGTAACACTCACCACACAGTCAAATGTGGAATCCCACTTTCCCGAGATGCACGTCTCGTTGACTTGCGTGGACTTCGAGCGAAACTCTCCCTAATCTGTTCCACGGTGTCTTCAGAAACACGTGGCCTACAGACTTTCTTGGTATGGCACACAGATCATCCAGTCTCAACAATTAAATGTCTTGTGATCTCAATTACTTGTTTAACCGTGGATGTTGATCACGGATCAAGTCTTTTAGTTGGGATAGTCGTTGGTTCGGAGCGGAGCTAAGTCCGGCTCAAGGAGAGTTAGAGGTGACTTTTTAACTTCCAAAAACACAACTCCAATTGAAGAAGGATTTATTAAACGGATATTAATGTAGTGCCCAACGGCACTTACAGAATGTCCTGTTGAAAGCGATCCAAAGATACAAAAAGGATCCTATATTACTCCCAACATGAGTATTTATAATGCTCGTCTTAGGCGTTGGTCAAAGGAGTTGGGGCTGTAACAGTATGCACGTGGTGGTGACACATGAGAGTTGCACAAAGACAGTTCGTTCGTATTACTTGGTGACAACTCCAAGCATGTGTGCACTTTTGTGTCAGGCAGCCTTTGTTCCCCTCGATTAGTCATAACCTAAGAATCGAGCCACACAATGTTATCATACAATAAAATTCACACTTTTAATTATACTTTCTTACGTCTTTTATTACAACAAGATTCCTGTACCACGAGTAAATTGTAGGCCTACTGGGTGGTTCCTTGCAATACTGGGTGCGAAATTTCCTTCGAACTTGTGTAGCAGACTTTGTTTCTTCGAACCAAAACACACAACAAGCTCGCTCCGCACCTGTGAAAGTAGCCATCTTGATCACACTGGCCGGGAGCGCTCGCGGTGGCGGTTTTCGGTACTACAGTTTATGTGCATGAAACTTTGTTTGGCTAAATTTTTGCATTGAAAAATATTGCGCACGTCCTTTAAATAAATTTATATTCTCCTGCAAAGTTGTAAAGCTACTTTTGAAACACGGTGTGTTTTACTGAGTAGAATTTATTCAACTCATGAGCCCCTAAGGCACAATTTGTGGACTGAGGTTCAGAAACACTGCAATTGCACATGAGTAAAAAAAGGTGAAAGATCAATAAATACACACGGTATAAAAATCGAAGTTCTTTACCAGTACCATATCACTTTAAATTATTGACACTGAATTAAATATGCCGTCATTAAGTGTTGGCTGTTGGGTTATCAAGAGCTGATTTTAAGTGACGTCTAATTATCTCTTCATTCCGCCTCATTCAATTGTTTCTGTACGTAATTGAAATCTGCTACCACTCAAACTTGTTGGCGCTGCTCCATGTTCCCATCAGAGTGCCGCAAAGGACTATGGGGTTCAGCGTGCACGCAGCGCTGTCAATGCCAGAACGGAGCTGATTGTAACCACGTCACCGGAACCTGCAGATGTACCGACGGTTGGAGAGGGTCCTTGTAAGTCTTCTTTCTAATATTAAATTTATGATTCAGTGTTAAAGTGAATAAAATATTAAACATGGATGTGCCATATTAAATTCTTTAAAGTTTCATGTTGCAAACTTTTGAAATTTAGTACTTTATTCCGATATAGCATTTGGGTTCCCGTATACCAACTGCGAAGCTGTTATTGAAGTTATTGATTCTATACGACTAAATAAGTTAATTAGTGGCAAACTGAAATTTAGACGCTTATTACATATGAAGAGCCAGATGGTCTGGAAACATTAGTTCTTTTACGAATGTTCATATTTTCGAAAAGTAAAAACCGTGGATCACAGGCCAGAAATAAACTGCTTATTTATTATTTACGGTGAATATTTATGTTTAATATGATAAGCAGTTTGACACAACAGACATAAATTGATATGAAAGGGAAGTAAAATGCTAGATCTAAACTGAATGAATTTTAAAAATATTCTACATTTCGTATAAGATGCAAAACAATTTTTTAGTTATCTTACCTGTGTGACTGTTTTGTAAAAACTTTCAAAGAGGCAAACACGCTTGATTTGTAAAAATGTTAAAACTTTCAAAGAGGCAAACACGCTTGTGCCTTGAGGCTTGTGTGTTCATATTTAAATATATTAAAAATGAAACCTGATATTCATTTTCTACAGTAAAATAACAATTTTAAATTGCCTTCTTATACATAATATAGGTAGAAAAAATTGTTACTGTAATATTACTAGCGATAAAATATTTTTCGACTTACTTGTACAATTAAATATGTTTAGATAAGAAATTTATTTTGTCATGTCCATTTCAAACACAGAAACATTGAGCTTCTAACTGTGTACGTATGTTAGAACACATTCAAAGATATTTCATTAACGTAAGACCAAATGCATAAAAAAAGTCTGACAACGAAAGTCAGAAACATTCTTACGAAACTGAAAAATAGATCCGTGTCATGGTGCACTTTTATTATCAAAATTATCTCTACAAATGTAGTTCTTTAAATACCCCCATGCAAAAATTTTTGATTGCAATTTTGAAAAGTGCGTCGTTTTCTCTCACAAACATTTATATAAGACCTTGCTGTGAAGTATATAACTCTTCCTTTAAATAAAATATAACAACTACAGGGGTCCAAATGATTATATTCCGTCACATATCACAAATAAAACGAGTGTACAAGAAATTCCATCAAATCGACAGGAGACTGATAGCATTCGTCATATTACATTTATTATAAAACAAATACTGAAAAAAACTTTAGCATTCAACTTCACAGAATTCCTTACGCACATGATAAGATACTGGTGAAAAATTCATTAAACCTATTTAAGTTAAATACACATGAGTTTAAAGGCTTAAATATGGTTACTTTCTTAAGTTGTAACAAATGTATAAAGCGAAGCTTTCGTGGCGACTGAAGTTGACGAAAGGTTCTCGTGTTATAGTCGGCGCAGTAGTTTTGGCCGGTGGGATTTTCAAGGGGAAGGCTAGGAGCGAGTCACTTGTGCGATAGTATAATGTTGACTGCACCGAGGAGCTTGTCTGACTGAACGCCCAAACAAAAGAAATACACTGACAGTGCCACCTCAGGTACACAGAGTAGGCCCGTCCGCTAGCTTCTCCACCAGCCAAAAACTACTGTGCTGACTATAAGAACATGGATTGAAGAGGTCTGACTTGTTAGTTATTCTAGCCAACTGACGCGGCTTGTAACACGACAGTCTTTCATCATATAACAAATGGTTGACCTTGTACATTATTATCTCTTGTAATCTCTTCACTACAAATGTTTTCGACGCACATTTTAATTACTCGTACTAAATCATTTCATCTTTTATAACGAAACAATTCCATTCCAGATGTGATATTGCCTGCACCGAGGGGACCTATGGCCACGAATGTATGAAAGAATGTGCATGTGAACCTGGTAACAGGTTCAAACACTCAACCTGCCACCACATAACGGGAGAATGCAGATTACCAGACGAGACCTCAGTTGACAACCAGGGGTTGGAGACATATCCTACAACTTCACTTCCAAAGATATATACAACCAGCAAACCCATGGAAACACAAACTCATGACGAAGGAGCTGGTAATAACAAAGATCTTGATGTAAACAGACAAATAGACGATAATACTGGCACAGTCTTACGAGAAACAGAAGTCAGTGATCCTCAGACAGAAGACATTCCACTTTCAGAGACGGAAATAAGCGTCTTTTCGACTGATGATAAATTTACCACATCTGTGACAAGCACAACTACTTCCTCATCTGTGATATCTCCTCTTACCACAGAAAATGAAGTCGGAAAACAGATACCTAACGAAGTTCGTAACAATTCAGTGACGAGTAATATCCCATTACCTGATCATGAAACTAATAAACTTGATTCTGAAACAGACACGAAGGAAGACGATGATAAAGATTTTTCAGAAGAAAGTGAACAGCCAGCCACAATAAAAATCGAAGAAATTGAGCAGACGACTGAAGAAATAGAAATTACAGAACCACAAAACATAAAGATTCCACCACGCGGTGTAATAATCGTTTCTGATGGTTTGCTGTCTGAAAGAAGAGATGAAGACGACAGTGAGGAATCTACAAGCGGTGTCTGGAACCTGGTGTCTAGTGCAAGCGTGGCTGGAGGAGTTGCTCTGTTGCTAATTGTGTTGGCGGCAGTGACGCTGTTTGTGTCGCATCGCAGAAACAAGGCAAAGATGTCAGTTGCCGAGAAAGAGATTACATCTGTCAGGATGCAACGATTGGAGCACGAACAACAATTTCCTGGACCACAGATGTATAACTGCACGAGGGATGTCACCACACTTTCACGTGAGTCGCAATCAAACAGCTGTCCAGTTTCAAAATGTCCGTTCTCTTTGCATTCTGTGCACTCTCTGGAAATTAAAATTTATAATTATTTTATAAAGGAGAAATAAGCTTATGGTATGATCATGTCCCTGTGTCCATCTGTCTCTCCTGCAACAAATTATGAAATAATTTATATGGATTTTTACAAAGTTTCGTGTAAAAGTTCATTTAGACATCAATCACAAATATGGCGTTCATGTAACCTTATGAGGTTGGCGCCTCAGAAGTTCACATGCCTGCCATGTTGTTATTACCAACACTAGAAAATTAAAACGTACGAAGGCAGGGTGGCCTTCAGTGGCATGACTGTTTTACCAAATTTCTCAAAAAACAATCAGCTAGTTCAAAATTGGAAACGACAAAACCTTACACACTCTCTCTCTCTCCCCTCCCCTCCCCATCTCTCCCCTCCGCCCCTCCAGAGCTCTCTGTCTCTGCGTGATGATCTCATAAGCTTACTTTATTTCGTAATGAAAGGAAACTGGGAGGAAAGAGTCTCGGTTCATAAACAAATTATCAATACGCAAACTTAAACAGAAATGAAGAAAGAATGGATAAGTGTACTCCAATTACTGTAGATAAATTTTACAAATTTGTTCTCTGTGATTTTGCATGATACAATGGTCATTATATATTACGTTCGTACAGGTGGGGGAACAGGACAGTCAGCAAGAGCTGACGTGGGGGCACCAAACCGACTTGGGTATTTTCCAAAGCAGTTAGTAATATTTTTTCTTTTAACTAGGGGAAGCAAAATGTGATTATCAGTAGGCTGCGTATTCATATGTTTAATTTTATTGTCTTTGCCGTGCCTCAGTCGGTATAGTGACTAACTACAGGATGGACGACTGGGGTTCGATCCCCGACGAGGGCAGAGGGTTTTTCGTCTAACCTTTGCGTCTAGACCGGCTCTGGGGCCCACCCAGCCTCCTCTACAATGGGTACCGGGGTCCTTTCCCGGGGCGTTATGCTGACCACTCACCCCCATCTAGTGCCGAAGTCAAGAATGAGTAGGAGCTATATCACCTCTCCTCCCAAGCGCCTACATGGCGTGTAGAGGACCTACTTTACTTTTTACCTTGTCCGTTCCTCTTACGTGACACATAACTGTAAGTCAATAATCACGTGTTTAGCGTGAAGCTTACATATCGTGGATCCATTAGATAACATTATTGAATTACGCCATGTTTAAGAACACGTCTTCAACTGTCCGATGGCAGTGCCACAATTGAGACTGGTGGCAGGGATGCAACTGACTCTACACGTACAGTGACATCGAGTTTTTGTAAGAACACGTGATTAGGCAACTGCGCAGTAGCTCCAGATGGGATCAGAAAGGGAAAAAGTCAGCAGCCAATAGTTAAAAGTGTGACTGTAGGTAGTGTTATAAATTGGAAGCATTAGAAAAATTTTACACACACGATGAAAACTAATCTTCAGTTAGCGTAAAAAAATAACGTAGTTAATGGTAAACACTCTACACTCCTTCATTTGAACAACAAACTTTTGTGTAGATCGTGGTTATTAGCAGTTTGTTGGACATGTAAGAACACAGGCCTACATTAAATTATTGTCGTAATGCTATTCTAATTATAAAATATGTTTTAGGATAATATAACTTGTCATGTAATAATAGACTAATACATCCCATTTATCTTATCGCAAGCCTCATTACTTCATGTTTTGATAAGCGCGGGAATTTTGCAAAGAATACCTAATAGCTTTGTCACCATTTATCTGTGAACTTGTAACAACTCAGCTCCTATTTGATAGATTTTTGTAAAATTTTATAGTGGAATATTTTACGTAAATCTACGTATAAATCGGAAGTTCCGGTATAACTAACTTCTTTTTTGTGCTTCTAGTTATCTGTTCTATGCCTAGACGATTTCTGCAGGGGCATTTTTATATCAAATCGTACAACAAAATTTAGGACTAGTGTACGAGGTGCGATCGGAAAGTTTCTAGACTGCCCCTATAAAAACCCGTACACTTATCTCAGGTATTAAATTCATCCATCACCCTCGAAGTAGTTCCCCTGGGAGTGAACACAACGATCCCAGATGGTGCTTGACAGGCTGACAAAGAAAGATTTCCAGGGATGCTTCCAGGCTTGGCAGCGGCGCTGGGATCGTTGTGTTCACTCCCAGGGGAACTACTTCGAGGGTGATGGATGAATTTAATACCTGAGATAAATGTACGGGTTTTTATACGCGCAGTCCTGAAACTTTCCGATCGCACCTCGTACTAATAAATAATTAGTACATGACGTAAAGTAAATATTTTAATAAGTGTTGCGCAATTGTAAAGAGTTGCCCTCGTCTCTTCTGTCCGTATAAATTAAAAGATATCAGCTTTTGTGTAAAACTCATATAAGTTCAAAGGATTAATAACATAATGGCCTCAGCTATACGTGATTCTGTCGGCCAACACTTGGGTTTGATTACAACTACGTACGTTGTAAAACCACGTAGATCTTAACGTGTACCGTGTTCCAGCCATAACACCTGTGACTAATATAAAAAAACTTTTTGTGGCTTTTGTTAGAGGAACTAAATTTATGATTAAATTAAAATGAAATATGCAGAAAGTTGTTTCGTTCTGGAGCATTAGTTTGTGATATCAAATGAAACTAAGCAGATGCTTATGACACGTAAAAACCCACTTTTAAAAAAGGCACTCACAAAATTATACCAACTCAAGCCAAAGCCCACAGTAATTATGAATTTATTGCATTTCTGTGTACAAATTTATCCTTGAGCAGTGAGTACCCGACTGTTGATCAAGTTCCACTGACACCGTTTCCTTTTTATGGCGCTGTGGTCTACTTTTAAGCAATTTCCATGAATTAGTTTTAATTAACTGTAGTTTGTTTCATTGAATTTCAGCTATTATCTTTAAATGTAATTGCATTACATTGCAAATACAGTTTAAGACTTGCACCATCTTGTACCATGGCCCACCTCGGGTGTTTCGGTTTCATGTGGTAGGAATTTAAAAAAAATTAGTTGTACAAAGAGAGCATAAGGATTCACATTTCAAAGCCACTTTAACAAAAAAATGAGCTTAAATTAAATTCATTTAAATTATTTTCAAGTAACGTTTATCAATAATAACAATAAAATTTATACTTAAAAATTTCTAGTTGACCCCGACGTGATTTGAACACGCAACCTTCTGATCTGGAGTCAGACGCGCTACCGTTGCGCCACGAGGTCTGACGTTCGTTTCGTCAGTACTTGAGGATGTGTCGGAACTGCGCTGTAGTTGCTCATTTTACAATTGTAGTTCCTAACTACAACTTCGTCCAACCTCTCCCACCCGATTATGAATTCCTGCATTACCCATCTCACGATAATTTTCTTTGTTGCCTTAACAAGCCTTTAAAATACAATAATTTATTTAAATTCAGTCAGTGTCCATTTGAATTTAAATTCGATTTGTAAACTACAGAATAAAAAAAAATAAGAATTCACTAAACTATTAAAAAACATATTTATACTGACGACAAATAAACAATTATAAAACAAGGGGAAAAGTCAAGCTTCATTTAGAAAACAGTGTTAGTGTAATAAATAATTGGTAGTGAACGTGTTTAAATAGGTCCTTTAGTAATTCTATTTCAGTGACAACCCCCACTCTTTATTTTTGGGCGTGTTTCCAATTAAAGTTTCAAAACCGCATCCTTAAGCCTTTTGTTACCAGAGGAAGACTTGTCGGCACAAGGATGCTGTTGGATAAAGAATCCATCTCGCTTTGAGGCGAAACGGATTTTGGTTTAATATTCCCTGGACCCCCCTCCCCCTCCTGGATGTGTGTGTATGCAGCGTTTCCCTAAAGACGGAACCTACATGAAAACACTTATTTATCAAAATACGGAAATGTAAAAAGAGAAAATTTGTTGCAATTCATGTGTTTTCAATCTCGAATCTTCGATTGTTTTAATGCCTAGGACCAGGTGTTACAGCGCTACACTGTTTACATTATCGATACTAAAATCTTGCGGCGGTGTTGCCACGTTTACATAACAGATCGCTATTAGCGACTCTTCTGTTTGCGACGTTGCCTTGTCGTGTGAAGGTCTACCCCCTTTCTTGCGAGACATGTCAAGGCGACAACATCGGCTTGATAATATAAGTAGTGTGTGAGCTAAACCCGCTTTTCAGTGCATTTCGTCTAAAAGCCCAACAGAATAAATTGTTTTTGGTTGGGCCTTAAGCCGTTCTTGCAACACTTCTTTTTGTCATTGATGTTTATTTAAGCAGTCTTGATTCTTCGGTTGTTTCGGATACGCTGATTAATCTGTTCCTTAACCTCATCACATATTTACAGTCAGTGGAAGCATCATGAAGGATACTTTATCCCCTCCTTTCAAAAAAAAAAAAATTTCTGCTATCTCCATACTGAAATTACACTCTTCAGTAACTTAACTAGTTTTTATACAGACTTAATTCATGTGAAGGAAAATAACTGGATTTCTGAGCAAGGTGAAAGGATTACGCATGTGTTTAGAACATACGTACACTTCGTACATACAACACGCTCCCCCGTGTTCAACTTTGCTTTGCATTCCTAACTGCCCCCGCGTCACTTTCTATTTTGATTTCTTTCCTTGTTTAGCTCAGATTTTGCGATATGGCATAGCCGTGTCTCAGTGCGACTTGTTTCAGCCCCCCCCCCCCCCCCCCCCCCCCCCCCCCCGTTTAAGGAGTCCTACCAGTTGTCGAAAAGCACGGTTTTAAAACCTTAAACATTCTGTAGAGCCACAAGGCAAAAAACCAAGAACAATCTGTAAATTAACTTGAATATCAAATGTTAAAAAACCAAATCACTTCTATGTGCGTCGATTCTCATTTCCATGTGCATTACAGTTGAACATCTGTTCCCGGACACCGAATTCCGGCCTACGTCTAGTCCAGACGGCCTGCAGTTGTGTTTCGGGGATGTGTCCGGCACCATAGCAACCAACAACAATCTCGAACTTCCTTATAACTCCCACAACAATACGAGAGGTAAGTTCACAGAACCAAATTACCAAGCGCGTAACTGATTTCTACCAAAACACTTTACGCAATGGACTGTCGAACTCGTCAAGGATGCAGATTTATAAGTCAGTTCTAAAAACCTTTTTGTTCCTTTGATACACAGCTCCTGAAAGCGGTTAGACGATGGTTTGTTTCTACTGAAAACTGTTTTGTAATGAGCGAAATGACACTGGAGAAGGTTTTTCTCCGAGTTGTACGGCTTTCCCACGCTAATCACTAATCGGCCGCTCCTCTACAATCATTTATCACTGTCTCTGCAGGTGTGCAATAGTTCTGACCAAGCAGTATTCTATCACACCTCGGACCTACGCTAGATGTCAGCACGTGGCTGGTCTCGAGTCAAGTTAGTTCAGTCTTCGAACATGTGTTTACATAGAACTGCAGTTTTTTTTACGTTTGACTGTAGACCTTACTGAGCACAACAAACAAATGTTTAATTTTAGACAATCGTGATTGTAACCAGCATTTTGACCACTATTCTTGTTACAATAACAATAACACAAGATTACTGTCGTTAACTATAGCCCTTGCATTGGAATTTCGTTTCGACATTTAGTATGAGAGTTGCTCGCCAGATTCGCTAGCTGTCGTTTAAAGTGTGGCGCCTACCCGTACCCAACATAGTAACTTACGATTTGAAGTTCCGAGGGCGGTGAGTACGAAGATGGCTGTCTTCTGGGTTGAAGTGCCGTCTAGTCTGGTAGAAATTTACTGATGTTTCAGACATCGTTACTGCCTCTTTCATCAGGACGAAAAGTGATGATTCTTCATGATGGAGGCAGCAAAGACCGTTATTAAACTTTTACCAAACTACACGGCGCTGCAACCCAGAAGACAGCCATCTTGGTAAAGTATATCATGTTACGATGGATACCCTGAAGATGGAAACGATACATTTCTCCAAATTGTTGATAACCACATAATGTACGTCATCACAACCTACCCAAAAGACCACATTTCACAATAGTATGTATTAAATTTTTAATTTTAATCGAAAACAATTCTACTGAATTTTTCGTAATAAGTCAGACATTTTATGAGATAGAGATTTAATTGAAATTATATAAAAGTATGTCAACTGGAAATGTGAACAGAAGCTGTGACGTGCATGGGAAGAGTTAAAATTGTAATAAATGGACAGATAATATACGAGGTAAATAGTATCTGGGATGCCATATATCAACCTACGAAATAAATATGGGCCAGGAAAAGACTTTTGGAATTTGTTACATGGAGTCATTAAAAGATTTTTATGTAAAAATATAAAACCAGAGATACCTCAGAGAATGCATAACGTGCTGTCTTTGCCATCCATCGTGAATGGTAGTGTAGACCAGTGGTATTCAACCTGGGGTACGCGAAGACATGTTAGGGGGTACGTGAAATTTAAAAAAAAATCACATCTGACTGTAGTCTATCTTCCAATTGGCCAACAAACTGAGGAAATGATCACGTAATTGAAATAATAAAAAGTAACTGCCTGATTGCCACGGTGGTGGTCTAGCGGTTAGAACGCTGGGCTTGTAATCCTGGGGTCTCGGGTTCGATTTCCGGCGGTGCCCGAATTTATAACTTTTGTTGGGCAAGGCCGTGGTCTAGGCAACCCGGAGTTTTCCTCCGTGGCATCCCAACAATTACTCCATTCACACACAGAAGAAGGCAATGGCAAACCACTTCTGGATCATCTGCCAAGAACGTATATGAACAGGTCCCAGTCCGAGAAAATGATGGAAGGATCCTGTTCATATGGACCTGTCGTCAGACAGAACACTACAAATAAAATAAACCACTGTTGTAGAGCAGTGGTATTCAACCTGGGGTACGCGTACCCCCGGGGGTACGTGGAATTTTAAAAAATATATATTATTTTATGATAAACACTGAAAAATCAGTAATGTAATTTATTTAATTTATTTTAGATGTAGATTATATATTATGTATAACTTGAATTATACACCAACAACTTTGGGGGTACAAATTTGAAGAGAAATTATATCTGGGGGTACGCGAACAAAAAAGGTTGAATACCACTGGTGTAGATCACAAAATGTCCAGAGAATAGGAACATAAGATGAAGTCTCTGAGGTCAGTGTCAGGAATTATATTGAGGGACGAAGTACGATGTCAAGAAATATGAGTTTTATTACAAATTAAAAATCTAATAAAAGTTATTAAACTATGAAGTAGAAGATGGCTGTCTTCTGGCTTGTGGTGCAGTGCAGTCTGGTATTTTACCAGCATAGAGGCAACAGAGACCTCTGAAATCGTTTTAAATTTCTACCAGACTACACGGCGCTACAATCCAGAACGCAGTGGGAGCAGCGCTTATGCCACTTATGCATAGTTTTTTAGATCTGGTTTAAAAAGAAAAGATATTTGAAAATATTTAACTTCTGTTGAGGTAAATTTAAAAACACGGAGACAATACAAAACGTTGAAGGACATAACTTGCTAATTTATCATATTCAGAATTTGAATCAGTGAAAGTATGCACTTAAATAGTCTTATAATGGCATAGATTATATAATTATTTATAATTCGTACTTCATTTTATACTTACAACTTAGAATGAAGACGCATACGCGGCATAAGGTCTTTACAGAAATTCCTGTTTTTTTTTCATGTATACAGTAGATTCCGGTTAAATGGGCCATCGGTTAATCGGGGCGGCAGTTTATTTGGTACAAATCTTAAAGAACAAACCTTCTTAACTCTTTTCGGGGAACTTCGCATAAATGGGGTAGCCGTCTAATTGGGTCAAAGTGTTCTAGTCCCGATGTGTCCAAATTAACCAAAATAAACTGTATTTTGCATTGTTTCGCTTTAATTTTAATTCAACTGTTGTGTTTCTGAAATTGTCCTTGGTCTTCAGTTTTTAATAGCTTACTGTAAAGGAGAATTGAAGGATCTAATGCCCTATAGATCTTTTTGACGTAAATACGTCTATAAGGAAGGGTCATTCGGCAAAAAAGGGGAACGAAAAAGGGAAACGAAAAAGTGTAACAATGGTTACCTAGGAAACGTCGTGTTTACTCGGTATTGTTGTTACCTAGCGGTTAGAACGCTGGCCTTGTAATCCTGGGATCTCGGGTTCGATTCCCGACGGTGCCCGAATTTATAACTTGTGTTGGGCAAGGCCGTGGTCTAGGCAACACAGAGTTTTCCTCCGGGGGCTTCCCCGGTTTCTCCATTCACACACAGAAGAAGGCAATGGCAAACCACTTCTGGATCATCTGCCAAGAACGTATATGAACAGGTCCCAGTCCGAGAAAAGGATGGAAGGATCCTGTTCATATGGACCTGTCGTCAGACAGAACACTAAAAAAAAAAAGGTCTCTATAAATTTGGAGATTTCGCGTTATGTAATATGAATTTACCCCTTAATTTGTCTTAGGTAGTCTAGCGGTGGTCTAGCGGTTAGAACGCTGGCCTTGTAATCCTGGGGTCTCGGGTTCGATTCCCGGCGGTGCCCGAATTTATAACTTGTGGTGGGCAAGGCCGTGGTCTAGGCAGCCCGGAGTTTTCCTCCGTGGCATCCCAACAATTACTCATTACTCCATACACACAGAAGAAGGCAATGGCAAACCACTTCTGGATCATCTGCCAAGAACGTATATGAACAGGTCCCAGTCCGAGAAAAGGATGGAAGGATCCTGTTCATATGGACCTGTCGTCAGACAGAACACTAAAATAAAATAACCTTACATTACATTACATTCAGCTACCACAGACCCATCTTAAGCGTAACTAATTCAAGTTAAATAAGCAAAGTCTTAATCAAAATTATCTCAATTGCAAAGCATGTATAAAGGAAATATTTAGAATAAAGCCAATATATAAACTTCCTTTCCGTATAGACGTATTTACGTCAAATTCTCCGGAACCATGGTTCCACTGACACTTTTTTCTTAAATATGTCTGAATGTCCATTAAATACATCGTGTATCATCTTCAACGTCACTAGTTTTATATTTCTTTGCAGCTTATCTAGAGCTCCAATATGACATACCGCCATCTTCCGTGGGTAGCAAAACCAACAGTTTGCTGCCAGGAATAGAACCCGAACATTTATATGACGAGATCCCCTGCTGGCGGAATACTGCAACTACCCCTGTTAACACGGCCACCAACACGTCTCAGTGCTAAATAAGTTTGTCAATGTCAATATCGCAATTTGAAACAGAATGGACGGTTAACTATGATCCGTAATTGATCTCCAATTAACAAGTAAGTTTACTTGAAACAGCGAAATGTAATTCCTTAGTTGTATAGAACCTATCAGATAAGATGAAATAATTTTAAATATTGTGTTAGTCAACAGTTTACTCATGATTAAACTTACTTCTCCCTTAAAAAATTAATTCTTTTTTCAACACCCCCTTTAATAATATCACAACTAATTAAATGAGAAACTTTATCATTCTGAAAAATGCCAATAATTTTATGAACGAATGGTGAATATTATATGTTTCATAAAATTTTGAATGTTATTTTAAAAAAAGAGATGTAAACTAGATTTTAGAAACTACAGGTAACCCCCGATTTACGCCGGAGATGCGTTCCTGGACGAACCGGCGTAAATTGAAACTCTTTTATAATGTAATTAAATGGGAAGTCAATGACGTGAGTTCCCGGCAACCAAACTTTGACGAGTAATATAATGGCATTACATTTAAAGCTCTGAAATAACGTAAATAAAATAAAGGGAATTTAAAAAATATATTTTATACACTTAAAATCGGTAATTCGTTGGTCCCCGCTTAAAGCGCCAGGAATGAAATTGCATAAGAGCAAACCCGCATATGCATAAGTTTGCATTTCACAAAGAGATTTTACCGATTCATCGATCTCATTGGAGCGAATTCGCATTGACGAAACACACGTAATTGCGGAGATGACTGTATTTATAATTTTTATTCAAAATCAGCGATGTACGAATTACGATTTAGTACAAGAATCAGTACGAGATACATTTTAAAACGTTATAAATAATACTAAAATATGTTTTCTTCACTTTTTGACTTTCTGGTTTCAAAATCGGCGTTATTCTGAATCGGCGCAAATCGAGGGTTACCTGTATATATTACTAGGTCCATTAAATATTTATATATTATTTTTATCCGAATTTTTATACGCAAGACACTCTATTCTGATGCTGTGTCTGTTATACACTCCTAGAGGACAAGAAGTTGTGGGAAGAGATTATGATGTTTGTCAACAAAATTGCTTGTTTGTTGTTTCTCGGCACTACAACCCTGTTGTCGGTTTTCGCCGCCTCCTTTTCGGAGGTTTCTTGGTCTTGGTAGTGCATTTATGAGTAGTGAGTGACTAGCCCACTGCCTCAGCACAATTTCTACTCAATCCTGATTTGACTGCCAGAGCCATCTAGAAGGAATCCGGAGAAACTTGTGTGTGAAATGGCTACTGAACTTTGCGTACGAAACATTTCGTATCATGCTCGTAAGATTCTCTTACATGAAGTAAATCTACGACATGGGACCACTGGCTTTATTTCCCCTCCAAAGGAAGTTGTGCTACCGAACTAACTTTAAGTACGAGCTGCAAATGGGAGACAATATTTCAAAACAAAAAATAAACTCATAAAGTCTTTAGTTGGTAACGCCTCTTGTTTTAACTTTGTCAATTCGAGTTTCTTTTTAATTCCTGTAATAAAATTACTTTGTTGTTGTCAAAATGTATTACCCATAATGCATTTCTGCCTTTACATACAACTAAATATTATGTTCAAGCTTATAAGTACTTTCAGGGTTAAAATTAGACGTTTCATAGGCACGACGCAAACAAGTCTGGGGTTATGAGAAAACGTGGTAGCTCTAGATGAGCCCTTTTCGTCAGCATGTTGTTTGGTAAACGGCCAGATCTGTGTATTATAGTTGAAGAAACTAGCTAAACGAGTTCTTTTTTTTTTAGAAGTTCGCTACAGGCCTGCCAGGGGGTCTAGTGAGATGGTCTTCTGTTTACATTTCCCTAGTGATGGGAATTTTTGAAGGTAGGGTTAGCAGTGTATTGGGACGTAAGGGAGGGGAGGTATTGGCTGGTGGAAGTGATGTGCAGTGCGGACTTTAGTCTTGTACCGGGTTGCAGGGAAAATGTTTGAGGTTAGAATAGAGAAGTAAATATGTAATATTACGTCTGGAAAATAACTTTTGTTTAGAGAAACAATACATCTGTTTTCTTGCGCAGTAGAAGGTGGTAGACTCATGATTTTAAACTGTTGTCGACAAATCTGTGTTCAAACGACTGTTCTGTTTGTGGGTCGTCGATTCTGTTCTTTCGAAAAAGAACCCGTTATAGTGTTTGGGTCTATATTTGCAACGGGCTGTTTATTCCAGTGTACGACAATAATGTGTGATTATATTATAGAGTGTCTAGAAACTTCGGGACGTTTTAGAACGTAGTCTGATCATGTGTTTGTTTATGGAAGTATGAATTTAAAGTAATTTCGGCTCACAGTCATAAGTAATTGCAATCATACTTCCAATTCAATTAAACATTTTTTCTTCCTACATTGGTGATTATATTTAAAAACGTTTCTCCCAGGCTTAAAAATCATCAAGAAGTTACCAGTTTATATTTACAGTGGCTGTTTTTTGTGAAAATTAAAATTAAATATGATTCTAGTGTTTTAAATTTAATCTGTGACGAAACTTTTCATATCGAACGTGAACTAATTCATGAGGAAGTACCTGAAGAAGACCTGAAGAAGTTGAATTCAGTGCACCTACTATTCACTGCTAATCCAGGATACTGTTATGGTAAGTTGAACCAAACTTCCAGTGAATGTAATTTGTCAGTTTTTACTTGCGTTAAGTTGTTCGCTGTAGCTACTAGGAAGTTTTGTTTACAGTTGGACAGACGGACAGATTGAATGGATGGACTTTATAATGCAAGTTTTGTTTCCTTTTAATTTAGAAGTCATTATCCAAGCATCTTTATATATTTATATTACGCTTTATAATTTGCAGGAAGAATGATAAATTCAGTCGAGTAGACATTTTATTTTATTTCATGATGCACAAAATAATTTCAGTTTCAACCGGAATTTATGAATTGGATCAACGTAATGGAGTTATCCTTTCACTTTCGGAATGATTATGTTTTTAAGAGGGAGACACGAATTGGTTAACTTCAAAGCACCCAACATAAAATCTTTCAAAAGCTGTAATTGTAAGAGATTGTCCCATCGCCACCATCCGTTACGTTGGTATTATAGACTGTAGGAAGTTAAGTAAGTATGCATTTTGTGTTGCGAATAAATAATAATAAAATTAAATGCGATATTCCATTGCGACATTAAGATTGCGAGGAGGGTTTATAGCACACACTGTACAGCTAGTAATAGATATAAATAAAATTTAGTGTGTTTTGGTTCGTGAACAAACTTGATACAGTTATTTATACTTTGTTTTTATTCGTAAGAATCTGTTTCATTTAGATGGTTCTCTAAATGCATCACACCAGACACCCGTAGATTTGATTTTATTGATAACACGACCATTTTATGTCTTTAAATGTACTGCATTCAGGGCAGAGTTGCCATCAGCGTGACGAAGTCTGTTCACGGTCTGCGTCACGTGTCTCTTCCTCGACTTTTCTTCTGTCATCCTCGTATTCGACAGAATCCAGATCCTCTCGGCTTGCTATGCAACCTGCAATACGAAATCTTCATCAGATTAATATCTCATATTTAAACTTGCTGCTTTAGCTGAAATATACCAAAGTATGAATTTATCCAGTCTTCAATAATGGGGAGACACGGGGCCAGACACTTAAAACACAAGCAAAATTTTTATGTTTTAGTATCTCGTTTCGAGTCCTCACTAAATTACTCTGTGACTTCGTGAAAGAAATTTTTAACGAAAAAAATAAATCATCGCGTGGAAACGAAGTAGAAAGAATTTTTGAAAACGTAAGCTTAGTTGTCGCTAACAGTTTACCTTAACCTATAATTCCTTCGTCATTTATACCTTAACATTGTTAATCTTTTGTTCAAATTTGCATAGCTGTCTTTTACGATGTATGTAATCAATTTCCCCCTCCGTAATGTGAATCGGGAATTAGCGAACACTTCTGAAAAGTCAGGCTGCATTAATGATTTTTAGAAATCTCTGTATGTCCATACTCTGTCCCATCTGCTTTGTTCTAACGGAGTTAATATCCATTCGCGTCCGTTTTTTTCTTGTTACCGTTGCTTACGATTAGAAGATACATACGTTTCTCAGTCGGTTCCCAGCCGATGTATTCTCCAGTCTGCTTATTATCTTTCTCCAGCCAGTCCGCAAGGGGTCTGAAGTAATCCAGCAAACCACTAGCGTCCATTTCTCGCTGCCCTGTTAACACTTCCATGGCGTCTGGCCACGGTTTTGATGACCCCAACTGTAGCATTTTCCTGCAACGTTGGATGTTTTATAGTTTAAAACACCTTTATTGTCGCTTTCCTACTTAAACTGAACGACAATTTTATTCATCTGACAGAACGTGGGAATTTAACATACTGTCCACAGATCACGAGAAAAGCCCTGCTGGGGGAAGTCGTTTCTGGTGCGGTGCGGGGGGAATGTTTACTGTCTGGTAGACTAGAGGGCTGCTATTGGTGGGAACTGTGATACGTCAGAGTTTTACGCTACTACACAGACTGAAAACATCAAGCAGTTAAGAGTAGCATGTAGTGAGCGCACCTCTAATGTGTTCTGCGGGTGTTGTGATAATATTCTAGATTAAATCACTGTGCCTCTGTGAGGTAATCTTAAAGCTGAACCCATTAGAACACACGAAAGCCTGTCGTCTGTTGTTCGTTCAGTGGTTGTGGAACGAATGCCTTTAGGATCGGTCGCCACTCACCGCGAAATCTTGCGCATGCGCGTATATCGAATTCCTAGCAGGGATTTTCTCCTGATCTGTGGACTGTATAGTGGCCCTACTTTAACCTTGAAACAAAAATGAGCTTTGAGCATTATACGTAACAATGTTTTGTCACCTGGGTTAAACCCGAAGATTAAAGCGATACGTTTTCCTAGAATACCGGTAACCACCCACAATGACGTCACAAGCCGGAAAAACCCTCGCATCTCAGATTTACACTACAAGTTCCAGAGCTTCGTAACAGATGGCAGAGTACAATAGAAGTTTTGTATCACACCAGAAGTTTAAGAAATGTTGAGTGGATATGCTAGAGCAGTGGTTTTAATAATTTGTTCACTGATTTTACTCACATATTCCATATTATGTGACACTGCTCGTCATTGTAATTTTCTCAAGAATATACGTAATAGTCCTGGGCTAATCTAGATACATCATAGCAGTAAAGTTAATAATATGGAGATACCTGAGTAAATTAAATAGACGTTAATACCAATAAAAATCAAAAGAAATTAAAATTTTAAAGAAGATGGCTGTCGTCTGGGTTGTTGCGCCGTGTAGTATGGTAGAAATTTACCAGCGTTTTAGGGATACTTGATGCCTCCATCATTTCATCGCCTTGATGATGGAAGCAGCAAGGACCTCTGAAACGTCGGTGAACTTCCACCAGACTGCACGGCGAAACAACCCAGACGACAGCCATCTTCGGACTCACCGCTTTAAAAACCTTAAATCCTAATTTGAATGTTTAAATTTCTGGAGCACCCTTGAAAGTTGCTTACGAGTATTTGACAATTGATTAAAGACAGAGATACTGAGATAAAGGCCTCTGTATTAAGCTTTCTAGCAGCATTACCGACTGAATTATTAATGTTGATTATTTATATTAATGTTGTTTTTAAATAAAAGCCAAGTTGTTTGCTGGTCCCACTAGTTTAATAACGTATCATACTGTAATTTTTTAACGTAAAAGTGTGTTCTTTTGAATTTTTGCAGATAGCTTTAATTGGTTACTGATAGCTTCCGTCTCACCAATTTGTGTTTTGTAAATTACAGTTAACACCACATAAAAATAGCATTAGACACGACTGCATCGTCCCAAATTTAAGGAAGATAATTTGAAAACTTGCCAAACTTCATATGCCAATATTCAACATGGGTACATCGACGTCTTATTTTAATTACATTTCCGATTTGAAATTACTCAAACAACTACGTCAGTCAGTATTACACTCGGAACTAAGTTCACGTTTTTTTAAAGAAAGATTATATTATTTTATAGGTTATATATTACCCTAGAAGATTTCCAGCCTCGGTGCTTCTATAGATGTCACATTCGTGCAGAGGTAATTTGGGGTCTTTGGGGTCAAACTGGCCAGCTTTCTCGCAAAGGGCTCTGTGAAACTGGAACTGGATCACGTAGCTTACGAAGTACCTGAAACCAAAATCACCAATCATCAGTACCGATTTCTTATTGTGGCGGGTATTAGACATTACAACTTCGTTTAAATATAATTGACTTTATTTGTAGTTATTGCTTCGGACATATCATTTGCATCTAACTTCGTTTTAAACAACCTAAAAGTTAATAAGAAACTTAAGATTGCATCTTTAAAAATATTACAATTTTATGAATTATTAATAGCATTTTGGTGTACAGATGTCATTCTACACTTACTACACGATAAACACACACACACAGATATATATAATAAATTATAAACACTTCATATTTATATTTATTTACCTGATGTACGGAACGCTGGCTATGACATGGTACTTTGAACCGGGGTCAAAATCTTCCTCCGTCCTGTCCACAGGTGGCTCAATTCCTTGAAATTTCTCTCTGAAATAAAAAAGAACATGAAGGAAAAGTTAGGTTATGCACTTCCAGAGATAATAATTGGACGTAAATTTTCGTTACAAAGCAGTTTGAACAGTTTATATGTATTTGTTTCCAATATATAGTGAATATAAATCGCGTTTTTTTAACTACAGTGGAGAATGTGATGTACTTAACATTCGAAAGTATTTGTATTTTTAGAAGCGGGGGTTTAGATGCAATTAGACATTGAAACAACTAATGACTGGATCTTATTAACATGATAATAAATTTTCAGGTTATGTAAAAGGTGGAAAATTTCTTGACTCGCTAAGCGACTGTTAGCTGCTCCATGGAGATAATTAATTTATCTTAATAGAGTAATGTTTGCAAAAAGTTAAACTTAGGATTATACAAATTTTCAGTTAATTAATTTTTGTCTCTTTTACTGACTGAAGACAGAGGACGAGTACCTCAAACCTCACAATTAACTGCACATGATTTACAATTTTCATTCAAGGAAACCGACTGAGAGAGAAATCTCCGCGTCTTTACTAAAAAGTTGTTAATATTTGCAAGTTAAATATGTCCTTGGTGTCCTGGCATGTTTGCGGGTCCTCGGATCTTGTTACGAAAATGGCAAATAAACATTTTGACAAACCTGAGTTTCCACCATTTGCAATTGTAATCATCGCTCGTAATTTCCCCCTTGAAGACGTCCCATCTCCACAGATCTGTCTGATACGCGTAAGGGAGGAACACTATTTTCTGTAGCCCTTGCAGAAACAGATAATTAATGGTAGCCTCGTAATCTTTTCCAGTCGATTCATCTCCTTCCAGCAGCCCGATCTCTCGCAGGTGTTTTGGAGTCGAAACAGACAGAGACATTACATCTCCCACGGCCTCGTGGAATCCTGTCCACATAAATTTAAAGGCTTTACTTTCAAGTCTGCGCTGACAACTTCTTAACTTAACTTAAATATTTATTCTAGTGCTACTGCTTTTGTTAATAGTTCTGCCATCTACTATTATTATTATTCAATTTATTTACCATTTTACAGGTTATTTAATTCTATATACCTGAGACAAATCTCAGTGCAGAAGCTATTTCTGAAATACATTTTGTTTTAACACATGTAACATACATTAAACAGATTTCGTCTGAGGCATTACTATATATTAAAATATACGCAACTTGACACCAAAGTTGAAAATTCTGTGCACCCTTTTCTTAATCGTGTATAAAAGCAATTCGTTATTACTTTTGCGAGTACAGAGAATTAAATTTACAGTCGGAAGCTATTAGAATGTAGAGCTACTCTATAACTTGCGGAATTGTGTAAAAGAAATCGGTCCATTTTGCGAAATTAGAAATAAGACATGAGATGGGTAGGACTACGTGTCCCAAAAACAAATTTAAATACGTCGTTGACGAAGACTAATACTCTTACTCAACACTGAATAGGACCAAACATTCCGATTAACTATTTTTTTAAAACGGAAGAAAGTTCGAAGTATCTTAGATCTTTCTTACCTAAAGGACTATTTGAATTTTCCTGTCAGCTGCTAAATGATACAATCTTAGTGTCTAAAAGAGTACAAATAGAATATAATTTAGATAAATGTTGAGTTTATAATGTCATTAGATGGATGATTGGAACACCCATTTTTAATTTGATATTTGAACCACGTCTAAAAGATATTCCACACGGGCGAGGACTGCCACAACAACAAAAATTCTGTAATTTGATAAATAAGTTGCAGTTAGGGATGGAAGCGTCTTATTCCAACAGTGACAGAACTCAAAACATTTTGCTTTTGAACAATATAGAATTTCAGATACACTCGAATGTAAAATGTACAGTGAGAAATTAACACTTTTTGAATATCGACCAGATGTTGATTTCAATTGTCAGAGTTCTAGAATGACAGTGCTGTTAATATTAATTTAGCCGTAGTAAAAATTATATCCTAAAACGAAAGTTTATGTAGAAATATATGCACAAAAAACTAGTAGACTGGTAGAAGTTTGTCAGGGGGGCCCCGGATCTCCCTGATGATGGAGGCAGCACGTACATCTGAAACGTTAGTAAACTACCACACTACACGGTATTACAGCCCAGACTACGGCCAACTTCAAAAAGACAGATCTCAGCTAATCTAATGTCGAGGCTTAAAGAACATTAATTGTGTGGATTGGATTAATCTGGCTCAAGATATGTGGCGGACTCTGAGGAATACTGTAGTTAACCTCCAGGCTTCAGAGAAGACGTTGAGTTTCATTACTAGCTGAGCGACTGTTAGCGTCTAAAAGACTCTTCTGCAGTCATTTCTTTCAGGCAAGTTGGTCGTTAGTATTTAAAATAACGGTTTTTAGTTGTGACTATCTCCACCGGGGCACGATGTACGATATACATCGTGTTTTCAGCTTTTCTATCGCCTTCATTAACTTGCATGTTCCTTGGCCTGTGCCCATGATACATTTCGAGGGATAAAATACCTGGATTAGCTCCTCTCTTGTAAACCTTTGGTTGGTGTTCATATTGGAGATAATATTGCACGTGGCCCATCTCATGGTGAGCTGTGAAGAGGTGTTTCGTGTTGACTACAGCACACTGCTTTATCCTGTAAAGAATAAAATGAATAGATATTTTTTATAATATACCTGGATTAGCTCCCTCCTTGTAGGCCAAAGGTTGATCTTTATACTGGATGAAATATTGCACGTGTCCCATCTCGTGGTGCGCAGTGAAAAGATCGTCCAAGTCAATTCTGGTACACTGTTTGATCCTGCAGAGTAACAGTATAAGAAACATTATTTATCGGCTGATATCTTGAGTGTGATGTGTACATTTTTGCCTACATATTTTCGTCATAATACAGGGTTATTCATAATTCCCTGACACATTACAAACAATCGCTAGACTTGAATGGTGCAATGGATGGTAACATAGGACATGCCGATAGAAAGAGAAACTCTCCAAGTTTATTTTACATACCTCATAAATGCTCTATGTGTCCGCCATTTGTGGCGCGTCAGACGTCAAGCCGATAACCCATTTCCGCCCTCACCCACTGCAGCATGTCACAATTGATTTGTGAGATGGCAGCTCAGGCAGATCCCGTGGCAGGGACGGTACAAAGACCTGGTCCTTAACGTACCCCCATAAGAAGAAATCACATGGCGTCAGGTCAGGTGATCAGGGTGGCCAACGAAGCAACGCATGATCATAGAGCATTTATGAGGTATGTAAAATAAACTTGGAGAGTTTCTCTTTCTATCGGCATGTCCTATGTTACCATCCATTGCACCATTCAAGTCTAGCGATTTTTTGTAATGTGTCAGGGAATTATAAATAACCTTGTACATTCTGAATGCAAATTCTGCTTTATAATGCTTCTTCTCACGCGTCAGGGAACTCATTTATGTTTTGAAATATCTTACTCATTTTATGAGAAAATAAAAATGTACTTTCGTAAGTTTTCAGAATTAAGATCTGCAGAGGCTGACATACAATTTACTTGAAATTGTATTTCACATCTTAGTAAATTAGTACTAGGACGCCAATATGATAAATGTTCTTAAATAGAAGAGTTGGTCTACAATTCCTGTATCTTACTTAATACGCCGCAAGTCTGACATTTACACACGGGATTCCAGGCGAAAGTGCACAGACTGAAGGAGATAAAAAATTAATTCATTCTCGATAAAACGTGTGAAACGATATACAAGTAAAATATGTACCATTTAACTGCAACATTGGTTATAAACTAAAAGGCACAGGAATTGAATTCAAACTAACCGGATTTCAGTTGGTCATGTGATCAAGCTTTGGTTTAATGAGGGCACTGTGGCAAAGTGTTACCCAATGGTGATGTTTCCCCAAAAGAAAAACCAAGAGTAATAAAGTCAGGTGAACGAGGTGGCCAAATGACAGACCCGTCCCTGCCAACCGTTTTCTCTAGAAACTTGCTATTTAAATTTCCGCCCATTCCTTGTGGAGGCGCTCCGTTTTGTTTGAAATGCATGTCATCGGGACCCTTTTCCCCCCAATTTGACTTCAATTCCGTATCTCGTTGTGGTACTGAATTTACGGTCCTCTCACTAACGTAAGGCGTGTTCCTTGTTATTTTACAGCATCCAACAATTTGTGAAGCAGTTGGGGCCAACTTAGATTAGTACTCAAGACTTCCTTGCCAAGATATCGCTAAATCATTCGCAAACAGCAGCAGCCATTTTGATGCCAAATAATATTCGTCAATACGTCATGATAGCCACGGTGGTCTAGCGGTTAGAACGCTGGCCTTGTAATCCTGGGGTCTCGGGTTCGATTCCCAGCGGTGCTCGAATTTATAACTTGTGTTGGGCAAGGCCGTGGTCTAGGCAACACGGAGTTTTCCTCCGTGGAATCCCAACAATTACTCAATTCACCCACAGAAGAAGGCAATGGCAAACCACTTCTGGATCATCTGCCAAGAACGTATATGAACAGGTCCCAGTCCGAGAAAAGGATGGAGGGATCCTGTTCATATGGACCTGTCGTCAGACAGAACACTAAATAATAATAAAAATACGTCATGTTTGCACCTGCACAGTATTTGCGCAGCTGACGTGAGCAGCGGCCTAGCAACTAGGGTAATCATGACGTATGTCACGGGGGAGGTTGGGAGAGACCGATTTTTTTACCGTGGTACTTGATCGTTTTGTGGTTGCGTTTAAAATGACATATAATTTGGATCAGAGCACTGTGAAATACCTGAAGTCCTTGCCATCGTAAAAGTCCCAGGCCGAGGCGTGGCAAATCAGTTCTCTGTCATCAGGTTTCTCCAAGATAGATCTCTCCCAGAATGTTTCAGGCATCGCACTAAGATTGAGAGATATGAAGAATTCCTCCGCGAGTTTAAACATCTTCAGAGGAGTGTAACCCTGAAAATAACATTACAGCAAACGTCACTAACCTTACAAATACCGTTTCGTGACGTTATTACGAATACTGTTATAAATAAACACGAAAATATAACAATAGATGTGTAAGAATCCTGTTTGATTTGTAATCAGTACATCACAGTTAGAATATGAATGGAATTAAATTACACTTGCTTCGATTGAAAGTCGATACTCGGTTTAAGGACTTTGCCCACAGGCCACTATTCTGAACAGAATATAACGTTTTGAAATTTGATCTACATCCGTCCTGAGATAAGAAGATAAAAGGTTGAAGTTTCGAGCCAACTCTTACTAACAGACACCCGGAGACACTTTCATCTGTTCATCTGAGGACGAAAAGAGATCGAGTTTCTGAAAAGTTGTTTTCTGATGGACAATGTCTAGATAGAAACTCAGGAAACTAACTGACCTCTATAGGATTAAATCGCTACATTCAATTGCTAAGTTATCTCAACTCAGAAAATTGCAGATTAAAGATTTGTTTCTTGCTAAAGAGTGTGACCGATAGAAGAAAAGATAACACAAAGTGTAAAACGGAGTGTAAAATTAAACCTTGATGCTATGGAGTTCACTGCAAATGTAGGAAAATATGTAGGAGTAAAGTTACAGTTGACACGTGGCTGTCATGTAAACTCGATAATTTTAACTCGAAATTTCCTTGGAAACGGATAAGGATAATGAAGCCTGGGAAGAAAGAGAATGAAGATTGACCATGAACAAGAATGCGACGTTAATGAGGAGGATTAAGAGATAAAAATGATTATGCAAACAAAATATCTTCATGTCTCTGTTAACATTCGAAATATCCATCTGATTTTCAGGTTCCATTAGCTTTGTTGTTAACTGTTGCAGCCGATTTCAATTCAGTAGTTTAACACACGGTATGAACACCATCAAATACATTTAATCATAGTCCTCTCTACGTGATTTGATCGTTTATGGTCATATAGGGGGTTCATGTTTTAGATAGTCAATGGGCTGGTATCAAAAGTTAGGTTAGGTGTACACAATTACGACTCGAAATAAAACTGTTAACGTTTCAGGCTTGTTGTTAACAAAGTTTCAAAAATGCATCTATTAGCTAAGAAATGTCTGTGTGTTATAATTCGAGAACGTCTTAGTGGAGTTTCATTAAATTGTATATTTGAGACATCAGTAACGGACGCTTGACACGAAAACTTTGCGCGCGTTTCTGATCGATTCTCGAGATTCTCGAAGCAAGAAATGTATCGAACAAGTACGCTTAATTTTTCCTTGAGTCTCAGGATCTTCGAGACAACTTTAATGAAGGAATCATCTAGTAACTCGATAAAAGCTTGTCTGATTTTGATGGAAATTTATATCGAAAGTCCTTCCTCTTCCATCCTGCCTCATTTACGCTCTGTGCAATAGGCGATTAAGAGTCAGCATTAACGAATTTAAAGTCTAGAGTCAGTAACACAGCGAAGGCTCCATAATTCTTACGCTATGAGTTGGCTTGTATATCTTAACTTCTTAAAATTATAAGCCACATTAATTACAAAACATTTAGGTCTCTAAGCATTTGTTATATAAATTAGACTCTGGTCACTATTTTTATTTTTGTTTATTTCGCCTTAATACAGAATTTTACTTGAAATAATACATAAAAAATAAAGTATCCTAACGTGTGTTAGGATGTATCACCTAAAGATTTTTATAATAGACCAAGTACTGATACTATAGTGTAAGATAAATTTAGTTAAGGTTGACGTACTTTTAATAAACAAAAACAATGTTATTTGCGCTCTTAAAACAACTGCTATTATTTCTATCAATTAATGAACTAAGAATACCAAATTACGAGCGATTATTTCTTATCTGAGGAAGGCGTCTACAAACAAAACGCATTGTTTGTTTTCAGAAGTTTACTGCCCTTGGATCAGAAGTCTTGTCTCATTCTTAATATCAAGATAACATAACGAGCTGTATACTGTTATTTTGTTGGGAGTCGCTTATCTGTGGGATGTTTTCTATCTCTAGCCTAATTTTATACGCCTTATCGACAAGCCTTGCCAAGTAAATTAAAAATATTGACCCAGAAGAGGTTTTATCAAATTGAAGTTCGAGCTGTTTAAATAAAAACATTGTGTGAGTAAGAAGATTCCTGTCTTCTGGGTTGCAGCGCCGTATAGTCTGGTAGACGTTTAGCAAATTTTAAAAGATATTTGCTGCTTTTATCATCAGGGCGATGAGTAGGAAGATAGCCATATTACTACACTTATCGACTATCATGATGGAAAATTTTACGTGTAATTCCATACTGTTTCTGCGCAGTAAAATTCGGTGCTGAATTTAAAATCGTGTATGAGAGTTAATAAATTTCTTACCTGCTTTTTCATTTGAGGGGTGACATCTATAGCTTCTTTTTCGGGGTAAGGTGCGGAAATATCCATAATATTGTTCCAAGTTTGCGACCAAATGTTACCTGAATGAAAATGTAATTGTGTTAATTTTAGTCTTATTAATAAATGGTACATACCTTTTTAATCACAGATGGAGTTACATTAACTTTGATTTTACGAGGATATGGAGAATAAATGATCTGAATTTTATCCCATTTCTGAGACCACAAATAATCATAAATCAGCTAAAATCTTTTAGCAGTGTCTACTAACAGTATCCATTAACCATAAGCTACCTTCAAAATTTGAAATAACGGTGTAAAATTATAGGACAAAAAATATTAGCATCTTTATTAAATTTTAAAAGAAGTCTGATATTTTAAAAATAAACTATAATCTGTTACAAAAGACGTAAAAAAGACCAGGTCGCTAATTTCCTAACGAAACCAGACATGCTTAATGTATATGAAAAAGGCAAATGAAATATTAATTCTTAATCATGAATTCAGTTATTTAAAAGGCAGTCCAGTTAAGAACACGTCATTATTGAGATTGTAATGTTTCCTATTTAGTTAAAAAGCTCAGCGGCGCATCTAAACAGTAGGCTACATATGGTTGTTTCTCTCAAAAATGATATAAGTACCTGAAACATTCCCTTTCTGAAATACAGTTGGTATCACTGAACAGCACATCAGCTAAGTAGCATGAGTAGTATGGCAATCTTAATAACAGATTAAGAAATCAGTCTTTGGCTGACTTAATCAAAATACCTGCAACTATTGCCCTTCTGTTTCACAGACGAAGACCCAAAAATTTTACACCGCAATGGAACAACTATCTCATGATTGCAAAGAACGTGGCGATATTTAAGCCCCTTTCATTCCATTTCATTTGAAATTTATCTTGGCCTAAGAGTCGTGTGCAAGAGATTTGGAAACTCTTACGTGTCATGAAAACCGATAAAGGTGCATTCTACGGTTACCATAACAAGCAGATACAAAAGGCATAGAAATTTTGTCTCTAAAAGACTTATATAATTCACGTAAATAAAATTACTACCCTGTGCGTGGTCACGTGGTCAGTATTAAATATTAAACGACAAAGATTCTGATGTCATGGAACTCCAGATAAAAGTATTTTATGGTGTTTCGGTTCTAAAGGCATTCTTAAGTTAACCCAGCATTCAAGTTACCTGGGGCGGTGTAATGAAACGACGCATTGTGGATAATAATAATCCGTGGCGTAACAGCTCCAGAGAGCCAAAGCCGACTAGCTTGACTGCTGGCCTCACGTTCACATGCCTAAGCAGAGGTGAACGATCATCCAACCAGATACAGGGTGACGTGTGGTCAGCACGACGAACCCCCAGCCATTGCTAGCTTTCCTGACCGGATTACGCTACTCATTTTAGCTCCCCAATTTCCTCACGATGCTGGGTTGGCACCGGTCCCAAACACTGGTCGAAAGCTCATGAGAAAATTTCTTTCCCCGAGACTCGAACCAGCGCGCATTCCGTATCACCGGTCCGAAGCATGATGCCTCAGACCGCGCGGGACATTCAAACTTAAAGCTTCGAATAATCACTGATAAACCGTTTATAGCGTTTGGTTAGCCAACAATCTTGTCTCAAGAAACCAAACCATTCGTATAAGTAACTCCAGCTACCAGCTCTGCATAATATTGTTTTATTAATATTAATATTGAGTTTGTTTAGTGACTCCAACATTTTTCACAACATATCTATATTACTTCTGAATCAGGCTTAGCAAGGAATGCTTTTTAAATATTTTGTTCTACGTTTTTCTAAATATTGATTTAACTTGTGCTGGTTCAGCTTCAAAACTAAATGCCAATAACTCAGCTTGGAAGCCTTGTTATATTTGGTTAAAATGGTAATTTATGACATGTTTCTAATACGCTCAATCGCTGACGCCACTAGCAAGAATTCTGAATAAACAAAATGCTTGTAATTTGTCAGTTCTTACCTAGAAGATGTGCCGGTATGGGTCCACGACGAGTGACGAGTTTCTCGCCGTAAGTTTCTCGCAGTTTCCTCCTCACATACGCGTGTATCTGGAGGTACAGAGGCTGCACCTGGTCCCAAAGACGCGACACTTGGTCTCTGAAGTCAGGAGATTCGTAATCCTTAAGCCAGTACTCGGCGGTGTCAGTGAAGTCTAGAACAGATTTCCCTTCTATAAGTAGGTGCCCGAATTTATAACTTGTGTTGGGCAAGGCCGTGGTCTAGGCAACACGGAGTTTTCCTCCGGGGGCTTCCCCGGTTTCTCCGTGGCATCCCAACAATTACTCCATTCACACACACAGAAGAAGGCAATGGCAAACCACTTCTGGATAATCTGCCAAGAACGTATATGAACAGGGCCCAGTCCGAGAAAAAGATGGAAGGATCCTGTTCATATGGACATGTCGTCAGACA
>NW_019059617.1:165367-183228 GCF_000696155.1 Zootermopsis nevadensis
AACAACTTTCGAATAGGAATCCATGTCCTCCGAAGTTATCCTGAGTCAGTCGAGGCCATTGAAGGTAGGGAAGTCTGCTAACATACCGATGAAATAATTTGGTTTGTAAGATTGCTAATGTAATCCTTGTACATTAATAAAAACAAAATTAAGCTAGTAGGAGAATAGCAAATTACGATTATTTCAGCGGTACGTTATCAGACTTCCCTACCTTCAATGGCCTCGAATAACTCAGGATAACTTCGGAGGACATGGATTCCTATTCGAAAGTTGTTCTCTCTGAGTCCCCCTATACGCTCCTTCAGTTTGGCCCTAACCTTTTGAATCACCCTGTATAATAAGAGAGATAAGTAATGGACACATTTCAGTAGCAAATTTGTAAGAAAATAATCACATGAAAATTCTAGACGTATATGAAAGGAAAATATTAATTCTTCTTTCTAAAAATGTTCGATGTGAGAGTGTGGACGGATTCATAGGGCTCACTATAAGGACCACCATAAAGCTGTTATGAACACGGTAATATACCATCGGGTTCCATAAAATTCTTGAGCTTTCTTGACTAAATATAACTACTCAAAGGAAGTTTCTGGAGTCACTAAATACACATTTCAACACGTAGAGGTAGCGCGAGTAGTCGTGGCACCTAAATGCGCGTTGTGTAAGCCGAGAGAGGGAAGTTCAGTAGTAGTGGGGGTCGCACAGCCTCAGCTGCGGTGACGCACCGAACTAAACACAGTTAGAGCTACGAACCAACTGAAGCTGACACCCCTCCAGCGCGTGCTTTGGACTGGTCCATCTCGCACGACCAAAATCAATCCCTGGCACACGTTCCAGCACTTCTCGCTCGGCCTCTAATGAAGCGAGTTAGCTAAATCGTAATACTTATAACCCTGTTAAAGGCTCTTGGATCAAATTAGTGGGGCCTGAAAACAGTGAGATTTTAAGGGGTCGCTAAGCTGGTGGAAACAAACATCGGAGTACTGTAACAAATACAGGGCCTCCGATCCTCATCTTGCATCTAACAATCATTTCCATCAATTCCCATCGTGTTTTAGCGGTTACACAAGTAGAACCAAGAAAGGAAATTTGTTACTGTCGAAGATGGCTGTCTTCTGCGTTGTTGCCCCGTGCAGTCTTGTATAAGTGTACCGGTTGTTTAGAGGAGCAAATGAACCAATTCCTCGCGCCCTCCTTACTATTCGTCCTGATGATGGAGGCAGCAAGGACCTCCGAAACACCGGCAAACTTCTACCAGACTGAGGCCGAGTGGTTTGCTGGATTATTCACTGTTTGTATTCGGCAGAAACACCTACCGTATTCAAATCCCAACCTGAAGACCGGCTTATTCTGACAAGTTTTTTGTCTTTTCCCTATACCCCTCCAGACAA
Source organism: Zootermopsis nevadensis (assembly GCF_000696155.1). The sequence continues at coordinate 166,759 of NW_019059617.1, forward strand.
CTACTAAGAAAGTAGGCTATCTTAAATTGTATCACAATAGTTTCCTTCTGGATCCCTTATATTTCGTTCATTATTCGACAGAGTTACTACCAACGTCTTTGAAATAACTATTGTGCATAATACCTGGTTCCAAACTAAGGTCACACTTGTTTGGATTCTTGTAGTCGCAAATCTTGGCCTTGCTGTAGATGGAGGACATGTCAGACACTAGCTGCTCGTACTGAAAAAGATACCATTTCCCTGTTTCTTACTTCTATAATGAACGCTACATGGTTACTCCAGTCGGTTTGAGACTTTAACATCCAGAGAGTTGCTTTTGGCTTCACCAATTCTGTACTATCGGAAAAGTGCTGAAATTATACTTTAGAACTGCCAGTCTTCGTAATGTTTTCACATTTTAAAGCTGTCAGCAATACTTTATAAACACGTCAGAAGAAATGCAGAATGTAAAAGTGTACATTACAGTACAGTACTCATATTTTGAACAGAGATCTGCCAGGTCGAACACAAAATAATCACTTCTTACTTAAATAAGGTGTATAAGAAGAAAACTCGTCTACAATTTATAGGTTTATTTGTTAATCAATTCTGATTTTTACTATAAAAAAATATTTTATTATTTTTTCGATGTTAAATATAGTGGATTTAACAGTGAACACCAACGTAAGAGATCTCAAAAAATTAAAATTCTTTACTGGGCAAATTTTAAGAATCGTGCATACCTTTTCGTATTTGTCAGGGTCCAGGGCTGCGTTGCCCAAAACCGAATGCTTCTTGAACTGCCGACGGATGTCAGGATCCGTGTACGTAGTCCACGGATATTTTATAGTCTCTTGCCATTGCTGTTTAGAGAATTTAGCTGCTTCTGCAGATACAGCGATCTGTCAAATGAAATAATTACCTTCAGCAAGTTCAGTCGATATAACAAAAATATTTTAACCGTCCTAACCTTACATTTCTAACTCAAGATTTATTTACTATGTGCGAGAGGTTAAACTGTTGTGCTCGAAGATGGTCGTCCAGAACGCTCGTCATCATCGACAGAGGTTCGGCCATTTTTAAAACGTGAATGCCACACAAAAGTTTGTGCACGACCCATTGCGGACTCCCCAAATGCTTGCTTTAGCATTTCATAGTTTTCCGTAGCCGTTTTGGCGAGTCTTTGGCAAAATTTGAGGCACACGCCATTCCGAAATCGCAGGAGATAGGGATTAGCTCTATCTAGTGGGCCCAACTGTGTAGGAACCTGAAGACGGAGATAGAGTCCCATCTCCGAAACGTCGTTTTACGTTTTATACTTTTGTATTCGAGGTTGACCACAGGTTAAAAACGTGTGTACTTTTCTCTCACAAGCAGTTATGGCGTGATTCTGAAGACTGGAGAATAAATTTACCTTTAAAGTCTACATTTACACCTAAAAGACAATAATATTAACGCTGTATCTTTCGTTAGGAGCTTCCGACATTCGATGTTATTTCACACTCCGACTTTACACATTTCGTAGTTCGCGTCGACTGAAGTTGATGAAAGATTCTCGGGGTTACACAAGCCACCAGACGCGGTTTGTAACCCGAGAATCTTTCAAAAATGGAGGATCTGTTTGTGTGGTCACACTTCGTAGACGTAAGATCAGTAATTAACGAGATAATTATCAACGCAACCGGAAGTAATCCGCGTTATTGTTCCACAACACGCGGTTATTAAGTGTAATTAAGGAGTTCCTGGTGTCTTCGGGTATTTTATCTCACGGGGAATAGCTATGCAAGCAACACTGCTGTAGTTTCACTACAGATGGGGACAGAATATTAAAAACTACGGATGTTAAACACATTATTAAGTTAACAGTTGGTTACTAAATTCTTTAACATATTACCATGAAGTTTATTTCAACTTCCTTTTTAGTTAATTATTCACAAATCATTCCATTATTCGACGTTATATATTCTAATAAACGGTAAGAGTTTTTAGATAAGCCAGAAATAAAGAATATGCCTTTAATGTCGCCCAAAGTCGTAAAAGTTGACAATCCCTCGTGTTCTGCTCAAAATATAATAAAAACAAAGACACTGTCGATTCCAGTTAAAATATTTAGAAAGTGACGTGAAATTTCATAAGCTTTTTTTCACTTAAGTAAATTATATTTAAGGTTCTTACGGTAACCAGTTTGGACATGAATGTCTTGTGGAAGTGTAGTCTGGTAGAAATTGGTTAACGTTTCGGAGATGTTTACGGCCTCCATCATCAAGAATCTCAGCATAACGCAGTATTTGACACAGCGTTTTAAAGCAACATTGTAACTGAGTATATATCTAGGATTAATTGAGTACTCAGTGCTATTAACCACTTCCCTTGTGGCGAATATTATAAATATTTGCTTCGGTTTATACGAAACTTCGTGTAAAGTATGGTAAGTGAAGTGTTAATCACTTCTCCATGCCAAGAAGCAAATATCGTTGGTCACAAATAGAATATTGACGGCTTATATTTTATCTCAGACGACAACCTTGTGTTTAGAAACAGTGAAACGTGAGAATGCATAGTCACTCACCTGCAGTCTCGATGTATCAGCTGTTTACTGACAGAAATGTTGAGCGAGTTACAGGTTTTGTCTAGCTTCTGACCGATCCCTACGCCTTGTCCGTTGAACCGGTTCTGAGAGGCACTCTATGGGAGATACGAATCTGGTGTCGACCCCCAATACCTGTAGTATTCCTCTCACTTCACGTCATTTGTTTTTGTGTGCCGGAGAAATACATTTACTTTTACAGGGCGATTCAAAAGTTACTGTGTATCTGCAGGAATAAGATGTTTTGAAAGTGGAAATCGATTCAAAAATACCTGTGTACACAGATGACCTTGGTGATTTGGGCGGAACTCGTGTTTGATTTCAGAGGAGAATACACGCAACACATCAAGGAGAAAATTACGTAAATGCTACAGGAGTCTTGAAGTACATGTGCCCCAGCATCCACTCGAAATAACTTCAGTTCATGCAAAGATATTCGGTTCCTAGCGATGAGACGTGATTCCTTTTACCACTGAACGCCAAATCCAAAACCAGCCGCTTGTGGTCAGGATTTAATGATCATGAGATTAAAATGATAAAAACGAAGCCGGATAATTGATCACAAATTTTTGGTATCCTTTAGCATTAAGATTCACCATAAGAAATATATGTTCTTTTGTGTGCACAGGTACGTTTGAATAACACTATCGACGTGAAGAGAGATTTAGACGAAATTTAGGTCTTTTTTTACGTTGTCCTACAGAGTTATTTAGATAAACTGTTAGAATATCACGATTCAGCCTAATTATGACGGAAATAAGTGATAAGGATATTGAAAAATTCGATACGTTTAGCTAATGCTGAAATACAATGCTTATACTAATAAAGATAATCGAAATTTTCACTTCCCGGCTATCTGCAGTAGTTGACTCATCGCCAAGAGTTGCTACATCCGATGCTAAATATTTCACACAATTCAAGAACGTCTAAAATGGTTTTAAGTTATATTTACTGATGCATTTGTGGATATGGCTAAATATACTATTCAACAGTGTGTTTTTCTGCACGAGACGTATATGAAAAATTCTTCCACTAAATTTCCTGGCATCCATAAACCTTTTAATAAATTTAACAGGTCTGCTGGGTCACTTATAGATAAGGAACCTATCAAAAAGCCGTGTCCGAATCAGAAAAAAATAGACAAAATAAGGTCTGTGTTGGAACACAGCATGGAAATCATTGACACTGGACAAAAAACAGCTGATTTCTCTTAGTTATTTTATGACGATAAATTAGATCATCATTTGACTCTTTTGTCTGCTGATGTGTGGTTTTATTTGCAGGGAAATTTTTCGATGGAATTTCAATAAAATTTCCGTTAATTAAGTTCAGAAAACTAATTTATAAACTGAGGACTAGTGTTGTCCAGTTTCTGTCTGGTATGAGTCGTGATGGACATCTTGCCTTAGAGAGTTGACATTAGAGATAAGAGAACTTTAATGACAAGTCGTTAAGCTAGTGGAATGAATGTTGTCGCATATCTCAAGTGTGATTGCCCCTTCCGTAGCAGGGCAATGCCTTTCTCGTAGGCGGCTTCCAGTCTACCTGGCATCAAAAGTTGTCTGACATGAGATTAATATTTAGGGTTCATTTCACAGCGTCACGGAATTTGCAACCGCATGATGACGATAAATATAATCCCTTCTGACAAACTTCTAGGAATTGTAGGGCCTAATTAACGTAAAATCTGTGTAAGAGGCTTTGAAGATCTAGCTAGATAACTTATCCCAGTCTCTAAATTATGGTGAACGAGTCATTTCTCAGCTACAGTCAACCTTGTGGACGTCAGATTTTTTATTTATTTAGTGTTCTGTCTGACGACAGGTCCATATGAACAGGATCCTTCCATCCTTTTCTCGGACTGGGACCTGTTCATATACGTTCTTGGCAGATGATCCAGAAGTGGTTTGCCATTGCCTTCTTCTGTGTGTGAATGGAGTAATTGTTGGGATGCCACGGAGAAACCGGGGAAGCCCCCAGAGGAAAACTCCGTGTTGCCTAGACCACGGCCTTGCCCAACACAAGTTATAAATTCGGGCACCGCCGGGAATTGAACCCGAGACCCCAGGATTACAAGGCCAGCGTTCTAACCTTCTAAGCTTTAAAATGTATAGTGTATTTGTGGATCATATACTCTATTGATAAAATATATTTTTGCAAACCTCTCATTGTTAACTTCAGATATCACAGAGCACAGACGCAATCAGGCCTAATTTCCTTATATTCTGTTGAATGTTGGCTAAATATGTTTAAAATAAATGTTGAAGGCCGTATATTTTATGTTCTGTACACTTTCGTTATAAAACGGACCACGTATTTTGTTTAATTTTTAATTAATTCGAAATTCATATCGATACAAACAAAAATTAATTTGAGATTTTTACGACAGTAAAAATGTGGATTTTGGAAATAATTTTTTCTAAGTCGGTATCAACGTTTGGGAAACAAATTTATATTTTAATTTTCCAACCAAAGCAGAGTTATATATTTACTCTGAATACGGAGGCAACCAAAAGTTCATGAGCTAAACTAATTTTTTCAAGTCGTGAGGTAGACACAGAGGTGCTGCGATCTGGTAGCCGAAGTTGGTACTATCTAACAAGGTGGATTTAATACTTTTAAATACACGTTGCAAAGAATGCATGAAGATATTTTGTGTATTCAGTTACGGAATACACGTTTTGAGCTTGTTATTTGTCAGGCCACCACAAAGTTATTGCGTATGCAATGGCAGTTAATAAAATTACAACAAAGAGTCAAAGATGGATGTGAGTTAATTCCTTAGACTACTGGAAATTTTTAGAGCGTGCGATGATACGTCATGAGAGAGGCAGATATTTCAAGTATTTATTTTGTTTTTGTTGTTAAAAAAGTTATCAGCAACGTTGAAATTAGTTATTTGTAAATACTTTACTGTAGACGTGTTTACACTTTAATTTTATGTTTTTCCTTCCAAAACAAAAAGGCTGTAACTCCATAACAAAACGTTCAAGGACCCATGTTTACAAGATTTTATTTTTATTTCTAGTACGCTCCTAACGTGGTGCTGTGTAAAGATATTTTGAAAATGGCCAACAGGACACAGAAAAAATCAAAATATTTGTATAGTAGAATTCTGTTATAATTACAATAATTTTACACATATGAAACTCCACAATTCTTTTTCGAATTCCATAAATACCAGTAATTTATAAACGTGCAAAAGGTAATATATATGTTTGTCCTTGAAGTTCACCTGTGTAAGCTCTAAAAGTTACGAGCACCCTATTCAAGCACGTACAATGTGTACGAAGTAACGTGATCTTAGCCTTGAGCTCCATTTTGTTGGCTCTTAAAACTTAATGTCGTTTTAATGATTTTAATTTATATGTACACAGTTCTGTAGGACACTGATGACAGATTACGTTGTTTGTGGCCTACAAAGTTGTTAAGAATACGTGAAGTGATCTATTTTTACACTTACAAATACGTTACGTCTTAAATATAGTGTACTTAATTATTAAGCAAAGGAGCAGCTTAAGTTACTTGTTTCCAAAGTCACTTTCTGGGGGAAAAAATGTTCAAAGGACTGTGATAGAATAGTGGGAAGATGATTACAACTTACAAGTTGGCACCTGGCACCTAACCAAGGGTAGCTGTACCGTTAAGTAGGCCTAATTTTCTTAGCCTCAGTGATATGCGTCCAGTTACAATTATTTCAAACGCAGAATACGATGTGGTCTCTTATACAGGGCTATTCAAAAAGATTGTTGGGGTTTTAAAAAATCACTACACGTAGTACAATTGAGGTAGGAATACGAATCTTGTTTTATTGTGTAGCAAAACCCTCAAAGTTTTTTTACATGCATTATAAATCTTTTTGAATATCCCTATATTTTTTATTTGAGGTAACTGAATGATTGGAAGAAGATGGCAGTCTTCCGGGTTATTGCTTCGTGTAGTCTGGTCGAAGTTTACCGACGTTTCAGAGGTAATTTCTGCCTTGTAGCTTGGTGATGGAGGTAGCAAACACCCGTGAAACGTCGTTAAACTTACACCATAATAAATAGCGCAAACACCCAGAAGACAGACATATTTTTACACACCGCCCTAAGAACCTAAAACCTCCCATGTATGATTAAATGTTTCACACTTTCACATATAACAAAATTAAGAGGGAAACATAAATGGTCCAGTGCTGTTCTGGGGACAGTGTTCCACATACAATTAAATAACGCAGACGTGGGCCGAGAATTCAAATTTTTTGAAAGTGCTGTGTAATTAGCAGCGTCCATTTGTTAGTCTTACGATAATTATGACACACTGTTCATATTTACGCCTAACTGATAGTCAGGGTCAACTGGTTAGCACTTCTGGTCTTATTTCGAAGGTCTCAATTTGAGACCGTTATTCTGATTGACGTTTTAGCTCTTTTCTTCAGATTACGTTATCTTCCAAATACCTTCTGCATTGACAGTAAGTGACTTGGTTAAACACGAACATCGTATGATATTGAAGTACTTTGAATGAGACCCTTTCAGGTTCGATCGTTCCATATTCCGTGTTTTATCTCCAAAATAATCTTAGAAGACAAAGTTGAACACCTGAAGTAACTGCTAGCGAACATGGAATAGAATCCTCTAGATGCTAACAGTCTCAGCTTCAGGAATTTACAAGCCAAACATCAAATCCGATGAAGATTTTGAGTCATCTCAGACAACTCGCTGAGATGAGATGCCTGATGATAATTTATAAGAGACCAAAGATGAACATGAAACAATATTGGGGAGCCCAGGGCAGAAAGGGGAACTTAATCTTTGGAGGCATGTGGAAGGGACAATAACAAAGACATGGAAGAATCTTGTGTGGATTTATTGTCTATATGAGATTTATAATGAGTTATTAGTTTAGTTCTAAGATTTACAGTTTTTTTTCAAATATTAATTTCTTTACAAGAATGTAACTTGCCCCATTTTGCCCCGTGTCCGGGGCAAGACGGAGTATGGTTGATATACGTTTGAAAAGTTGCAAGAAGACACAGATTATCTAATAATTACGACGTAGGATATAAAAATGATTTAGTATACAATGTAAAATGTCGAAACTTTAAACATTTGAAATCTAATTAGGCCTAACACAGACGGTATACACGTGCGAGAAATAAAAATTTAATTATTTTATTTTTTTATATTTGGTTTTGTATGGAGTATATTTTATTTTGTTATATTTTTGTAGTTCCATAAATATTAAATAAAATGAAAATTTTTAAGATAATATAAATATTTCTTTTACTGTTTTAATTATTTTTTTCTTTTTGTAAAAAATTCAAAAACCGGTTTTTTTTTGAAATACTGGAATTCTAAAATCTTTTTTTTCTTCAAAAGTCTGTTTTTGTATAAACCCTAATGTGCACCTCTTCATCATGATGACCATCAACACCTGCACATGATTTATGGGCTCATTTCAAGCAAGACAAATACAGGATCCACCCTTCAATAGACTTCTCTACTTTCACTCGGGGCAAAACGGAGTACGCCATCCTGCCCCGAGTGTACTCTTTAAAATTAGGATTGTCCCACCAAAAATGACATCATAAAAGTAATGAAAACATTGTCTTTTAAGACTTTCAAGGAAACACCTTGTAACATGCGTCATTCAACAAAATGGATATGAATAATGAATAGGTTTTACCTTCACTGGAAGTTGGAAAAAAACTGTAAAATGTAAGAGCAAAATTCAGTAAGGGTGATTATTTCAGAAATTCTAACCACAAAATAGCGCTGACTGACATGTTCCTGTGCTGTATACTAATGGTATTTCATCCGGTCCCGATAGATCGCAGACGAAATAAATTCGATACCTCGTTCTGCCCTGGGCTTCCCTATTAACAGTCGAGTCGTCTTGTTGCAGAGTGAAGTATTTAATTTGTTAATTAGATAATTGTGTATGCAATAATAAATCTTCATCAGAAGGTTATGGTGATAGTATATCTGGCAGGCGCATACCTAGGCAACCCCGACCTACTACCACGCCTCTGTACAATCCCTGAGTCCAGGGACAACTTCAACAACCGACCCCCGTCTAAGCTAGGTGTCTGAGTGGAGGTCGGTTACATACTGTATTTAAATGACTTTTTATGCTACAAAAAGTGAATACATTTATTGTTTATTTCTGTACCCAACATTTGTAGCCAGTAGATAAATGAAACCTTTCCCTTACTTTAAAATAATTCATATCTATCAAACGCTGTTTCTCGTTTAAATAAAAAAAAGTGTATTCCTCAGTCTTGCCATCTTGACGTATTCTGATCCACACAAACGGAATTACAGAAAAAACGATATCTTTACCTTCAGAAATGCGTCAGTTTAAACCTCCTCCGTTCCGAACGACGGAACAGAATTTTGGTAGCCAACAAAAGAATAAATGCACCAAAATTCTATTTTGAAGAAGTTCTTCCTTCATGGCAGTTGATCAGCCAGCAATTCCCCGTGCGCGTCGAACAGTGGCCAGTTCGAATCGAACTGAGGGAACTACAATTCGCGGAAGGAAAGCCATACGGAAAGGGGTGGGGTGTGATTAAGGTAGAGGTCGAAAGAAAAGGTACGATAAGGAAGACAATGAAAGTGGAACGGGGAATTAGCCGCACAAGCTACGGAATTCGAGCTGTACAGGATATTCACCGCAGGTATTATCATTCAAAATGCCAAGGTTAAAAGTACGAACACGGAAAGGATTGTTTTATATTGTGGGGACAGCAGATATGCATTTTTCTTATTTGTGACATAACGTTGTGTTACTTGGCGGTCGAAACCAAACAGAATTGAAATACACAAATAAAATATTTTAGCGTATTTATATTACATGTTTAGGCGTGTTTGATCAATCATCAGACCTATCTCCTATCACTCAAACTTAAATCGGAAAGTTGTGTTTAATAAAAATAAAATATTGAATCCATTCATTCCAGCAGATATGGTGGACATAATCTGTCATTGTGTGACATTTGCGCCCCTGGTGACAAACAAGAGTACTGTCATAGATTAGTGTCTTTCGCTACCGCTTTGTCGCAGCTATCAAAGCATTTTCCTATTACAACAACACAGCAGGCTGGATATAAAAATATTATCTTATCTGTAATCTTAGTAGCGTAATTAAAATTCCAGAAGTGTTATTTACGCCACAACTCATGCTTACAGTATTTTCGGAAATTGTTCAAAGATATTTGTTACTTTCTAGATGGGCCATTAGAAATTTGCAGTTTGTCACTTTCGAACGTCAGCAAACGGACAGTTTTCTGAGGCAACATGAAATCATAACTATAACATTCAAACTTTCCTGCTGGAAGGTAAATATATGGCCTCGTACACACATCTGAGGGACGTCTCTAAAATTGTCTCTATAAACATTTCACAGTCGATAGTATCGATACCAGATACCAAGCGATATCTCGGAGGCGGTCATATCGCCTAACAAATGCACAAAAGGAAAGTTAACTGGCCCTATGGCCATCCTCATTCGACCCAATATATCCACGAACACAAAGTCTCTACGTTGCACGTGTTTAAACCTAGTCGGGTGACATGTAACCTAGATCAAAAGGAAGATATGTCCACCGGCACACGTGTGGTGGTGTCAGCTGATTTCTGAACTGCCAAGGACGCTAATTATGATACTTTAGTGATTACGAGGTGCGATCGGAAAGTTTCAAGACTGCGCCTATAAAAACCCGTACACTTATCTCAGGTATTAAATTCATCCATCACCCTCGAAGTAGTTCCCCTGGGAGTGAACACAACGATCCCAGCGCCGCTGCCAAGCCTGGAAGCATCCCTGGAAATCTTTCTTTGTCAGCCTGTCAAGCACCATCTGCGATTCTGCCTGAATCTCTTCTATCGCCTCAAATCTCCTTCCCTTTAGCTGAATTTTCAACTTTGGGAAGAGGAAGAAGTCACACAGAGCTTAGAAAGGAAGTTGGGGTCGGTTCTTGCAAGATCTTTCAGCTCCTGACAAACGAGAAGTCGATTCTGCTTCTAGTCCTCTGACAGGATGCGTCGCATGTGGAGTTCATCCTTTAGAATCAGCTGACAGGTCCCATAGCCTATCCCAACAATGTCGCACAAATCGTTGATGGTACGACGTCGATCTTCGTAACATTTTCGGGCGTTGTGCTCGAAGATGGTCGTCCAGAACGCTCGTCATCATCGACAGAGGTTCGGCCATTTTTAAAACGTGAATGCCACACAAAAGTTGGTGCACGACCCATTGCGGACTCCCCAAATGCTTGCTTTAGCATTTCATAGGTTTCCGTAGCCGTTTTGGCGAGACTTTGGCAAAATTTGATGCACACAAGCCATTTAATAGTATGTCCTGGTGAATACTGACGTATTGAGTCAATGATTCATTGAAATACCAAGGCCCATGCTGATAGGACAGGCTCGTCAGGTATCAGAAACTTTAATTGGCCGCAAGGAGAAGCAAGGTGTGAAGAAATTTTAAGGCACAAAATGACGGAAGATGCGTGAAAAGTTATGTCTTGTAAGTTAGAGAGAGGGAGAGGTCAGTGATGGAGCTCGAATTGCTGAAATACTTCCGTGTCTTATGAAGGTTACTGTGAATTTGGTAGTACAACGGTAGTTACAGATCCTGAAGATGCAGCGTCAATAGTAAAACATCGACATAGGGTACTCTGTGCTTTAAGAGAATTCATGATAGAATAAATACAATATTATTTTTAATTTAAGTATTATACGGGAGACCAACATCCCATGGTCATGTCCAGCGACATTGGTCCCATAAAGAAGTATAGGTGGAATCCAAAAATGGAGAACGGACAACAATTTCAGAGGTTTAAATGCACTAACAAATTTTTAAGTTTATCCTTACCTGTGTAAATGACAAATGGTAGCCGTTTCTTTACGATACTTGACTATTTTAGTGGAGTCTTGCAAGGGGTGACTAAAGAGTAAGACAAGGAAAAAACGGTTTATTGTATCCTCAGGGCATTACGAATTCGTATAATCTCTTTTCAAATACCCAGTCCCAAAAACTGTATGTGAAATCAATTTTTAGGCATCAAAGGATTTTGTAACAAGCTGGTGCCATATTCTTTAAAACGAGCAGAAAATTTGATGCAGTTGATAAAAAAGAGCGAAAATTTCGTTTGGGTCCAACAAGAACATAGTTTTTTCCATGATCTGAACTCCAATTTTGAAGTACCCTGATTTTTTTCTAACGTATCGTCATAACCAATGGAAGGAACACAGCAGTAGCGTGTAACTGTTATAGGTCGCGCCAGGGGCTGATTTTGGTCGTGTGAGATGGACCCGTCCGAAGCACGCGCTAGAGGGGTGTCAGCTTCAGTTGGTTCGTAGCTCTAGCTGTGTGTAGATCGGTGCGTCACCGCAGTTAAGGCTGTGCGACCCCCCCCTACTACTGAACTCCCCTCTCTCGGCTTACGCATTGCGCATTTAGGTGGCACCACTACTTGAGCGACCTATATCGATGTTGATTGCACGTGGGCCACATTATGTTGTAGTAGGTTTAATTGAAATTCACAGTTTATAAACTGGAATACCACACGTTAGGAAAACACTCAATATGTAATATGGCGCTATATTAAGTAGTTCAGTAAGAAATCGTATAGATTTTCCGGGATTTTTCCACGGCTTGTTAAACGTGTACGGTGTTCTCTGACCGTCTGTATTCTTTTCACCGGCAGCACTTGGCCAGTGGCGACATTCGCCCCAGTCACTTTATTGGAGACCTGCTTTGATATTTTCTGCGCTCACATCTTATTACAAATTGCACTTTTTGTCTGGTAACATTTTCACTAACAATTTAAAAATTACTGTTTTTCGTTGTGTACACTTGTTCAGTTGCATTTTCCAAGGCCACAGACGACGACCCCCCCTTCTTTCCGCGCGGCTATAAGTCCAGTGTTGCCTGATTTGCTACGGTGTGAGTTCTGAGCTGTCTTCTCTCGCCTCGGTACTTTGCTGTGACCTTCAAGCATCCAGTTTGGTGACGGCTACTGCATTTTTTCGTCTATCATAATGCCTCTCTGCTGTGCTTAATGGTAATTTCTCTGAAATTGTTCATAGCCACTTCACGTTATCTCAGTTTAACTCTAAACTCACTAGCGCAGGATTCAATTTGCTGATCCAGTTACATTTGCTTCGTACATGGCCACCAGACGTGCAATAACAGCAGTTCTTTTGTTCTGAACCAGACTCGAAGAGAAGCAATTTTATGACGTCAGTTACCAATTCGAGATAGAATCACCTGATCGAGCAGTTGACCTCGCCAATAAAGAAGGCCTTTATTGTCAAGGTACTGTTCACCGTTGTCAAAGTTATTTCTACATAAAATTTCACAAAATTCTTGCTGCGTGCTGCTTTTACCGAACAAATTCAGCATTTCGCCTTAGTTGCAGCAATATGCCTGCTTAAGAAATCCACAAACTTAACAGATTTTCCTGGGCGGTATTCAACTTTAAAATCAAAATCAGTCAAATGCACTGATTATACTTTCAGTATGGAGTTATTTTAATAACATTTCTGATGTAAATTTTAAAGTTATGAACTCTGCAGGAAAGAGTCCATTGTTCATACAAACGGGAGGAAAATATGTGCCAACATGAAGTTTTGGAACAGATATAATATGCTCGTGATTTCTTTGCAACGTCCATTTAGAGATATCAAATCCGCCTTGTTCGATCGTTCCCACTTTGGTTACTAGATCGCAGCACCTCAGTGTCTACCTCACGACTTTCCTCATCCGTCATTTTGTTATCACCACTCCCAGGGCATCCAGAAGTACAATTTTTGAGACAGTGAAGAATAACGTAACCTCCACATCAAATTTCATCAAAATCATTTCTTTCGTTCTCGAGCTGAATAGATTGGACTGGCGTTGACAGACACGAGTAACCATCACAAACGGGTTCTCGCTAAGCATTTCGGGCAAAGAACGCATAAAACGGACTTGGAACCGTCCCAACAATTGAATAACATTGTTTTCTTAAATACTATTCTTATTCTGGTACTTTACGGACGTTTCAGAATTATTTACAACCTCCATTAACAAGGCGTGAAGCAGTACGCACCTATGAAACGTCGGTTACAATAATTACCAGACTACACGGCGCAACATCCCAGGAAACATCTTCATACTCCCCCCGTGAAGACCTGAAATCTTACCGTGAAAATAAATGTTAAGGAGACAAAATCTCCCCTTGAAAAACGCACGCAATTAGACGTAATGATACAAAATACAAGGATAGCGTTTATTACTTGGACGATAACTGTGTAAACCAGAAGCAAACCTAACCAATATGTTGGCAGATGGCAGACTAACCAATGACGCACGCCTTGTTTTGTCATTGCTGGTTCCAGCAGTGACGGGATTCATTCGACAGAGTAAGTTAAACGTTTCGCTCAGAATCCAAGGCCACATCGAGTTAAAACAGATTATTACACTTGTCTCCCGAATCCGTTACTCCAGTGCAGACATCGGTTCAGTTTCGATGAAAGACGAAACCTTGTGCAAACACCAGCAGAATCACAAACACGGAAAACACGAGACGGGATTTCCAATGAGAAATCTAGACACAGAGACTATTGGGTCTTTTATAAAAAAAATTCAAGGGTTTAGATTACAAAAGAATCCGAATCTAGCGATTACGATGATTGAGGTATTTATATCGAGAACACTTCCGTACTTTTGTATGAGCTTAGTAATCTATATCCTTGTTTCACCGATCTTAGAGCAAAATATATAATATAATAAAATTCAGGTCAATACACAAAACTATATTTGGATGTTAAAATTTACAATATAGTTCATATTCCAAAACTTATTTGCATATAAAATGAATAACTCCCAAATTTTATCACATTTATTTACAGAATAATCAAAACAAACATAAGATGCGTAAAACGGGAGGATCAGCGGAACACATGTTACAATAATGAATATATTGAAAGGCATGCATTATAATATAAAATAGTTTTAAAAAACAACACCTGAAGATGATGTATTACATCGAAACATGTTGTGAAATGAATGAAAGCGCTCTAATGTAACATCCTTATAGTGATGAATGGCGCAAATTTAAAATTTTAAATTTTAACATTTAAATTTTAAATTTTAACATCCAAATATAGTTTTGTGTATTGACCTGAATTTTATTATATTATATATTTTAATCAAAAACACAAACATGACGCATGTAAACCTTAAACTTAGAGCAAAAGTTCTTCAACGTTACAAAGTATATCGCTCTCACTTTCTCACGATCTCCCGTCAGCTTTTGTGCCTTTCAGTAAAGAGCACATTAGCTATATTGAAACATAATTATTATCTTTTAGTCTTTCATCATAAGCACCAGAAAATAATTATTTTCTGAAAGATATGTTTTTGGTCATATTACCTACTCAGTGTAGATAACGTGGTCACATTTCTAGCCATTGTTTGTCATGGCTTAAACAGTGGTTGCTTAAAGAAATATGTGTCCTAGTACGATTGAAGCGAAGAATACGTATTATTTCAAAGTAGGTGGGGTTAAGAATGTTTATTTTCATCAAAGCGGCTGCACTTTATAATTAAATAATACAACTAAACAGTCCTAACCTTCTTACTGATATTCTTAATTCTTTGAAATAAAAGTTTTAAGACAAAATGTTGTATTAAAAATCGTCCATTGCATTAATACCAGTAACGTTTGTTTGCTGGAAAGGATAATGTAGAATTTAGTTGAAAAAAATTTACTTTGGTTTTATCGGCCACGATTTTAGCCCGAACAGTATTCTTTTGTTTCTTAATTGGCCCTTGCTTATCACTAGAAATGATCTTTGTCTTTTTTTAACATTTTAATTCACTAAACGTTGATTCAAAACAAGTTTTCCTTGAAATAAACTTGAATCCAAATGTTTCTAACAAAATAAATTACATTTGGTTTAAATTCATTTTTATATGCCTTCTGTGTGTTGTAATATACAAATACTGCATATTTAAATTAAATTAGAAAAGTATTACTATTAAATATTAAAAATAAAGTTTCTATAAATTTATAATTTTTTCGGGATATCAGAGTAATAACTGTACCGTGGCTTATGCCTACATGTCTCCCGTCTGTCGTCTGGGTAGATGAGATGAATTGGTGGCCTCTCGTGTGGACCAGGGGTGCATAAATACAATTTCAGACCTCGAAACCCGTTTGTTATACTGGAATTTACATTTTTCAGTTTTCCTAACCTCTAAAGATTTTTAACTTTCGGATATGTATTATATAAATGTGTTCTATACATTTTAAAACTGACATTTTCTAAAACTCTCCATTTTAAATAAGTAATAAGTGTATAAATTTTAATAAACCCTGAGAAATTATCAAGAAAAATCAAAAATGTTAGCATTTTAGGGATAGCACATTCCGGGTACCCTTAAAAATGGAAGTTATGTAAGATAGTGTTTATCAATTCGTAAAATCAGGAACGCCACGAGAAAATGTTGCACGAAGCAAGCTAGCTACTTACCCTTTTCCAGAAGAATGTTCCCCACCAACTTGTGTGTCTCCTTACGGTCTGAGATTTACAACTGTCAGACTCCGCCGTCATAAGACAACGCAGAACGCACTGAAAATATGGCTTGAACACAGCCATGTTTACTTTCATATTTAGTTCAAACTCACATATCTATGGAAACATCACAACAATGGCCCAAGCGTTGCGGGGGAAACATTTGTTTGTATTGTTACGTCATACTAAAATATCTTCTGGTCTCAGCTCTATCCCTTCGTTTACCTCTCCCCCCTCTCCCCCACCGTACCCCCTAGCGGTTAGAACGCTGGCCTTGTAATCCTGGGGTCTCGGGTTCGATTCCCGGCGGTGCCCGAATTTATAACTTGTGTTGGGCAGGGCCGTGGTCTA
>NW_019059617.1:190501-217852 GCF_000696155.1 Zootermopsis nevadensis
CGAAATTCGTGCGCGCTTCGGTCAACAAATTTTAGAAGAATGTTAAGTAGTCACCTGATGTATGGAACGTTGGCTATTATGTGGAACTTTGCACCTGGATCAAAATCTTCCTCCGTTCTGTCCACTGGAGGATCAATTCCTTGATACTTGTGCCTGAAAAACAGATCAGTTCTTAGGATTTGTGAATGCGTGTTTGTCGTTGGACAGAAGGGATGTATGACGTTCATATTCTCCAATGAACACGAACTCCTAAACTTTGTGAATGCATCTGTTGAACTCCGATATGTTTATTTAACTGTGCCTTCGTATATTTATTATGGCACTGTACTTGCCATGATGTAAGGATTTTCCTTGGACGTTGCTCTTTGTGTGGAGTTGGGATTTTATTTGCAGGGTTATGGATGATAGATCTTTCTCGTGTAGGATGGAAACGACCAGACTTTAAAATATTTCTATCGCAAATTCACTATAGAAAATTAACAACGTCCGGGGAACATTCTTACACGTTCATACCATATCTTTATCAGAAATCCCTAGAACCACGTGATTTTCTATTCGCCTGTCCTACATTCATAAATCTGGACTTCTAGACCTATATAAAAATAGGTTTAACATGTCTGAGATCCAAAATATAGTAGAGCTTTGAATCAATTTGTGTAAAAGGCATATGTTTGTGCACATATGCAGGGAAACTTTAGAAACTTTAACCTCTTGTTAAGATGCGTAGGTATTATTGAAAGATTAAACAAAGAATGTGTTCGAAAAGTCTCACTACAGAACTTTTCTTAATAATAAACCAATAAACTATCATTAAAAATTCAAGTTTGTCGCAACAAGAATAGAACACATAATTTATATTTTCATAATTTTGGCACTCAATAGGTTCCTGAAATCATAATTATTCTTGCAAGTAAACTAATTATCAAAATCTGTCTCTGTCAGCTCGCAGGATATCCTACACAGAGTCTCAGCTTATAAATGAACATCGCATCCCGTTACAAAATAAAATTTCTGTGTAAAAGTAACTCTGACGGACACACCTGAGTTTCCACCACTCACAGTTGTAGTTCTTGCTGGTAATGTGTCCCTTGAAGACGTCCCATCTCCACAAGTCCATCAGATACGCAAAAGGAATGAATACTATTTTCTGCAGTCCCTGCAGATACAGATAATTAATGGTAGCCTCGTAATCTTCACCAGTTGATGCATCGCCTTCCAGCAACCCGATCTCTCGCAGGTGTTTGGGTGTTAAAACGGACAGCGCTATCACATCTCCAACAGCTTCGTGAAACCCTACAGAAATTTGCCATTCAACAGCTGATTGCATGATTTTCCATAAGCAGATCTTCGTCATTTGCATTTATTTTTTGTAAGTTTACTCATGAAATAATATATAATGAAATTATCTAATTATATACACTTAAGCTGCCTTAACGGAACGATGTAAGTCCACCTGTTATTCTTACCAAAAAGGCTCGTTACCGAGGTCCAAACCCTGAGCCATATGAATCCAGTTCTCATTTATTACCAAAAAGGCTCGTTACCGGGGTCCAAACCCTGAGCCATATGAATCCAGTTCTCATTTATTTCTGATCAGTTTTAATGTAAATCCTCCCCTCACCAACGCTAAAGTTTCCGACGTAATTTCCTGCTTTCAGCGATCAGACTAAAATTCTGCATCTGTGTCATATTTTCCGCAAATTTCATACTGTTTAGTTTGATTAACTTAACAGCATTTGGCGAACATTACAACTTATGAATCTCCTCATTAAGACTTCTCAAGCTTCCTTTTACGTGCTCTTTATCGGGCCCAAGACTCTATCTAAACACCTCTAATCAATATTGGCTGACGGACAAACTTTTACACTCGCACGTAAAATTTCCATGTTGTGTTTAATCCTGATATCTTAACAAAATTCAAGTACGATTGACAGGAAATTATATATAAATGAAATGTACTCGTATTGTCTCTGTAACTGACGATATTCCAGTCAATTATTGGGCCAAATCACTATATTACTACCTGATACCTATTTCATTACCTGGATTAGCTCCGTCTTTGTAAGCCACTGGTTGATCTTTGTACTGGATGAAATACTGCACGTGCCCCATTTCGTGGTGGGCAGTGAAAAGATCGTCCGTGACAATCCTGGTGCATTGTTTGATCCTGCAGAGTACAATATTAATTTTAATATTATTATTATTATTATTCTATTCTGGGTTATCCGTTTTAGCCTCCTCCAGTTCAGAAGTGTTTCTGAGGACTAAGGCAAAGAATCGAACCCTCGCGTACCTTAACTACGAAGGCAATACAGAAGAATTAGAAAACAGGTTACTTCAGTGCTCCGAATAAGATTTAAAACCGCGATCCAAAACTGTAAGTGAAGTTATAATTAGTTGTCTAAATGTTTATATCTGACAGCATTTTCTTATATATTTCTTTCGACGTCCTCTTTTCTAGGTGTTGAAAGCAGCGCCTTTTTAATCTAAACTTGTTCACTTTGAGAAGATCCATCATTTATAACTGAATAATTATAACAATGACGAAATCTTCTGTTATAATAAAGAAATGTTAAATTTCCACGCAACTAATTGTTAATTTATACTTATTCAAATTATAGACGAGTCAAAAATATACTCGATTAGGTGAATGAATAGACATTTTATGCCATGTACGATGATAAAAATAAATTCCATGACTTGTTTAAGTAACATAGGTCTAAGCTTGTGATGGAAATTTCATTGAAATAGAGCACTGAAGTAATATAATAAAACAAATTGGATTTCAACGAATTATGAATTTAGTGCAGACTATCTTTTGTTATTTTTCATATTTTTTTGGGATATTCTACATTATTTTAGTGATAAATACCTTATGTTTTATGATCATATCAAGAAAATATTATGCCTTCATGTAAAGAGGTGGTTAAAATTTTCCGATCTAAATGAAAATTTAAATGGCTTTATAATTTCCCAGTACAAAATTTAATTAAAATCGGTTTAAAGGCAGACGGATGGGGTGATTTTAATAAGCGCTTAGCACACTGCAAACGGTCATGATATGAGAACTACGACCACATTAACGCAGCAGACGATGTAAAAATTAAATTAGTTTAAATTTCTCTCACATGACTTCAAAGAATCGCATCGGTTCTATGTTTATAACTGTTGATTTATAAACTATATTTAAGATGACATTTATAAGGTACGTCTATGTTTATGATCTATCCCACATCAAAATTCACATGCTTAGCTTCAGTGATGCCTTAATTATCGTCATCCAACCGAAATATAAATACAAACTGAATATTATGCAACCGCTGGTTGTTGCTTTACATTTAAAAAAAATCTGACAGTTTTTCGAATATCTGTTAACGTACATCATCACCTCAGGACCCTACATTTCATGTCAATAATTCCTCTCCTTCTCGTAATTTCGTGGTCTGCCATGTTGAAATTTCTGAGTGTAGGAAATTTAGAGGTACAAGTTTGGGGTAGCATTCGGAGGCGTAAATCAATGCCAAATTTTATAAACATCCATCGGTTGCACAGTTAAAACATTCGGACATACACTACCAGCCCTGCATGCCTTTCTTTCGCGTAAACAACACATTGAGACTTGGAAGTGTTATACTTTTTTTTATTATTATTTAGTGTTCTGTCTGACGACAGGTCCATATGAACAGGATCCTTCCATCCTTTTCTCGGACTGGGACCTGTTCATATACGTTCTTGGCAGATGATCCAGAAGTGGTTTGCCATTGCCTTCTTCTGTGTGTGAATGAAGTAATTGTTGGGATGCCACGGAGGAAAACGCCGTGTTGCCTAGACCACGGCCTTGCCCAACAAAAGTTATAAATTCGAACCCGAGACCCCAGGATTACAAGCCCAGCGTTCTAACCACTAGCCCACCGTGGCTCTTGTTCCTCGGTATCGTCGGACAAGTGCTGATAAATAGGCCACGACTATTTCCTCCTGAGATCCTTCACGAATTGTAATTCATTTCTCAGTAGACGCTACATAATCTGAGCAGTTTTCATAGATCGAAAAGGTAACGAAATACTGACGTGTTTATAGGAACACACAACATGGGAAGGGAATATATAGTTTCCTCATGTATTTGTTACACTTTCGCATTCTTAGTGCTCATACAAATTAGTAGATTCATTCTTCAGAATCTAGCAGCACGCTCAGCTAAGCAAGAAGTTGAATTTTATGCGTCCAGAAAGTTCATGGGGATTATTGATTGTCAAAGCAAGTAGAACGATTGGATTTGGATAAATATTTCCACACGTTTGGTAGCGATTCAATGTACTGTGGGCCTACCTGAAGTCTTTGCCATCATGAAAGTCCCAGGCCGAGGCGTGGCAGATTAAGTCTCTGTCCATTGGTTTCTCCAAAATGGATCTCTCCCAGAATGTTTCTGGCATCGCACTAAGATTGAGAGATATGAAGAATTCCTCCGCGAGTTTAAACATCTTCAGAGGAGTGTAACCCTGATCGACGGAAAGCAACAGATATCATAACACTCGATGTTACAGAAATTTGTGTGTCAGATTGGTAATATATTAAGTTCTAACTTATTTCCTGACTAATACTATTTTCTAGCTTGATTATTTAATTATTCGTGTTTTTTTCCGTCTAATCACAATTGTATATAAATAAAATTATACATATGATATTAAAATATCATTTACATATTTGGTACAACTTTTTGCTACATGTTTCGGTTACATTGAACCATCTTCAGGTGTAAAGTTAAAAGTTTTAATTCACAATATGACGCAATTATATCAACTTATAGTTTGATTATTTTTTAGTTCAATTTTTGCTGTTATTTTGTTCGTCCTATTTCATCAGCGTTTTACATTTAAATTAGTGTTCACCTAGGTGGATTATTTGCTTTTATTTATATTTATTCATTTATTTCTCTTTTTTAAACATTGTGTTTTATTTTGTGTTTGTCTGTATTTGGCTGTTATTTTTAATATTGTACATGTATATATAGTTAATCTGTTTGTTTCTTGTATTTGTAATATTTTTCATTAATATTTTTTTATTATTAATATGTATTATCAGTGTTTGCCTATTATTGGCTTCTCGCTGTTGGTAAACACATAAATAAATGAATTAAATTATTATTGTGAAACAATTGTTTCGTTGGTTCAAAACCTTTGGGCTTTTGGCCTTTATAACTCGACTGTTTGTAGACCAGGTAAAATTGTAGCCACGGCTCGAACCACGAGATGCTTCTTATTGTAATTTAAATTTGAAATTAAATAAGTAGTATTCAATTTGTACCCTAAAAAGAAAAATCAACGGCAATAAGGTCAGGAGAACGAGGTGGTCATGTGATAGGTTCACACATCCGCCGATCCATATCGCTGAACCTTGCTGTTTAAAATATCCGTCACTTCTTTGTGAAAATGTGGAGATGAACCGTCTTGTTGGAACAGCATCCCATCGGTACCCTCTTCTTGCAAAACAGGCATAAGGATATCTACTTGATACGGCCATTTTAACTGTAAGGGTAGCGATTCTCGTGGAAAGATTTGGAAACTCACGTGGCACGTATTTTAAATTTTATTACAAAACCCACTAAATTTCATTTTGTTTTCATTTCCGTACATTTCGACTCAGAAGAAATGTTGCACTTTTCATGTTTACAACTGTATATAGATCAGTTGTAATTGTAACTGTCCAAAGTTGAAACTAAACTAATAATGTACTAATTTCGATTGTTTGACCGTGCAGTTAGATTTATGTCATAATCAGTCACATTTTCAGCAAGCCCCTGTTCCGTTTCGAAATAATTTTTGCTTACAGACGAGCCCGAGAACAAATGAATTTCGATTACCAACAGACCAAATTACATGCAGTAATGCCAAAACAACCCACACTGAAGTTAAGTAATGGAGTAAAAGGTTAATTGCAAAGTATGAAAGACGTTTACAGTAAAATAACTGATGAGAAATTAAGATTTAAGTACAGCCAACAGACGCTAACTGATAATTTGAAATCATCTTGCATTGCAAAGAACAGTTGCAGGTTTGGCAACAATTATTTATTATTAATTATTATTATTATTTAACGAAAAGCGTATCCTTGTTCTCAAGTGAAGTTTCTATTTTAAAATAATATAACTATTCATCAGAAAATAATAGCATTACATAATATTTTAACATTGCAGCATACCTGTTTAACCATGGTTGAAGTTACGTCGATGGTAGATTTGTCCGGATATGGTGCAGAAATGCTCTGAATGTTACCCCATAACTGAGTCCATATATTACCTAAAACCACCAAAGACTAGTTACGTGCACTGTTTATATTTTATACAGGTATTATTCATATTGTAGACAGAAACATCAGATTTATAAAAATTGGCAAAGACTTTGGGATAAAGAACATTGTAAAGCATTTAGATTCACGGTTATGTATATATTCTGAAGATGGTTGTCTTCTGATCTATCACGTTTATGATGGTCCTCATATTTAAAGACATTTATTGGTTACAACATAAGCTCCTCTGAAAGTTCGGTCAGTATCTGCCAGTTTAACGGTGTAACATCCCAGAACAGAAAGTTTGATTTACCGAAGAAATTCATAAATTGCTAGTCTTTGGAGCTTGAATCTAATCCAGAATTTTCTGAATACGAAGCCGGACGGCTAACAAGAGATTTATAATTACAGAATTGGCTACTGAATTACCTGTCTCTCAGGGGAACGTTGTAAATAATGTTTCTGAATTACGAAATCCTGTCTCGGCAAAGTTAAATAAAACACTCAACGCTTGTGAGTTCTTCGTCTTTATGACTAATTCTTTTGGCGTTATTCATCAACCCAGTATTTTTAAACCACGACGTTTATAAAACCGGCTCCGGCATTATAATACGATATTTTCTATTGTGGTCGGCCTCTATGAAGAGATAGTCTCAAACCCTTGACATCTCACCTAGAAGATGTGCCGGTATGGGTCCAGGAATAAACAAAATGCTTGTAACTTGTCAGTTCTTACCTAGAAGATGTGCTGGTATGGGTCCACGACGAGTGACGAGTTTCTCGCCGTAAGTTTCTCGCAGTTTCCTCCTCACATACGCGTGTATCTGGAGGTACAGAGGCTGCACCTGGTCCCAAAGACGCGACACTTGGTCTCTGAAGTCAGGAGATTCGTAATCCTTAAGCCAGTACTCGGCGGTGTCAGTGAAGTCTAGAACAGATTTCCCTTCTATAAGTAGGTGCCCGAATTTATAACTTGTGTTGGGCAAGGCCGTGGTCTAGGCAACACGGAGTTTTCCTCCGGGGGCTTCCCCGGTTTCTCCGTGGCATCCCAACAATTACTCCATTCACACACAGAAGAAGGCAATGGCAAACCACTTCTGAATCATCTGCCAAGA
Organism: Zootermopsis nevadensis; assembly: GCF_000696155.1. Next base: position 197,899 of record NW_019059617.1, read on the forward strand.
ACGTATATGAAAGGTCCCAGTCCGAGAAAAGGATCGAAGGATCCTGTTCATATGGACCTGACCTGTCGTCAGGCGGTACTCACTGTTGAGGGTCGCCGCTTCGTTGCTGAGAGCTACGTAGTGCTCGAACATCCCCCGGCACTTCTCGCCCGACGCCTTCCGCCATTCCACCCATACGTGTTTCAACTCTTCGGGGTCCCTGCTCGTCCTCAGGATCTCCACCAGATCTGTTCAACATCAATCATCCTATAGTCACAACAGCTCCAGACACGAAGCCATGTCCGATGAGGTCTGCCTAAGAACTTTTTGGATAACTGAGATCATAGTTCAAAGATTACAGAAATGTTGATCTATGTAATGGAGACTTGTTGGGTTTTATTTGTGGTTGAAACTGAAATTGTAATATTATTTACATCAGTTTCGTTGCTCGCATAAATGGTCTTTCAGTATGACGCTTTCAAGAGGACTCGAATTTCGATTAGATGTATTTTCTTTAAGACATTTGAGAACAATTAATTTAATAATTAACATTAACTGTTCGGTTTTAATGTTGGCAAAACTGAAACCTTGGCTTCCTTCCGCTTTGTTTCTTCGTCGAGAAAAGTCACTGCAATTTATATACGAATGTAAAGTTAATTAATAAAGTGAAAGTCCACTGTATCGGGACATACTCCCATTCAAGGAACATTTTGATATCCATAGGTAGCTGGTTCAAATCCTTCCCTGAGGACCTATTCAATCAAATCTCCTTTTGTCGAATGCCTTAACACTGTGTTGTGACGTAGTTACACCATTGGCTAACAGATGTCCCTAGTTATTTCCAACAGACTCTCGAATATTCGATTACGTTCGCATTTCTGGTTGAAGTCGCTTGAACGTTGTACGTGCTAGATACGTTACGCTCGTCTGAATGCCATTAAAGACGACACTCCGCTGGGAGGGGAAGGGGGCTGAAGGTCGCGTCTAAGCTCTTGAGCTTGTAGAACAACAACATGGCAGAAGTGCGAAATCTATATTTAGCTTTTCGTTTAAAGCGATAAATAATGAATCACTGTATCTACGTGTGACATTCTGAATGTAAACTGCATGACTATCGTTTGCACATTATTAAATATGTACAAATGTAGTGAAGGTGGAATATTTTCCGGTTAATTCCAACAAACAATTAACTTTTAGTAAGAAAAGTAAGCTGCACAAATTCTTCCCACAATTTCATGGTCGGATTTAATTCATAATTACGTTTATGCCTCAGAGTATCCTCCCACATTCAAAATCTGTGTTGCAACAAAAATCTTTACCAGGAAGAATAGTATGGAATAATAAAGCACATTGAGGTTATGTGACCTGGTTCCAGACTGAGATCACATTTCTTGGGGTTCTTGTAGTCACAGATCTTCGCCTTGCTGTAGATGGAGGACATGTCAGACACCAGTTGCATATACTGCAACATAAGAAATAAAATTCCAGTAATAAGACTAAAATATTTACAACTTTAGAATCGGGAATAACGTTTTAGAATTACAGACCTGTTTGTTTTTATTCCATTTGCCTTTAATCAATTACTTTCAATCAACCACACTACTGAGATGTAAGTGGTATCAGAAAAGTGTTGAGGAACACTGTTCAGGAGTCATCCACTGTATGTTTCTGTATTGGCCAAACAATGGCATAATGATTCAATATCAAAACAGATTTTTCTTTACTTCACTAGTGAACAGGACGTGTTAAACTCTACCGTAAACTATGCCATGAAATTACAATTGTGATTTTAAGAAATTCTAATCACAGTAACATGTTAAAACCGCATACAAAATCATACATTTTTCATGTAAGAATCAACAACTCCTAAGGGCGGATAGAAAATAGGTTAATATGCGGTCATCATATGGAAGTCAAGCAGTCCAGAGCACTGGGTTCGAGTCCGGGTTTGACTACATGCAATAGTGAATATAACAAAAATAGTATATTATTTTCCAGTTTAAATATCCTTTTATCTACTTGACTAGAGAAATAACTTGAGTGAAGAGACAGATGTAGGTTTCGAACACCTGCGGAGGCAATAATTTTGCAGTTTCTGGCTTCAAAACTGTCTACATCAGTGGGTACGCGAAGACATCTTAGGGAGTACGTGAAATTTAAACAAATATATATTATTTTTATGATAAACACTGAATAATCAGTAATGTTATTTATTTTAGATGTAGATTATATACTATGTATAACTTGAATTATTCACCAACAACTTTGGGAGTACAAAGTCAAAGATAAATTATATCTGGGGGTACGCGAACAAAAAAGGTTGAATACCACTGGTCTACATTACACTTCAGATTGCCACAACTTCAAGTTTCATCTCACTGAACGCGTAGTTGATAACTTGGTATTCGGAAGGTTATTATTTCGAACTTGGGCAATACTCAAGAAAGTCAAGCAAAACCACGCATGCGTCGTGACCTGCCATTTATTTGAACTCCTTATGACAGCTCGGATAAGCGTTAGAGAAATAGGCGAAGAGAGAATTTTAGTACCGTCATTTGTTCCCAGCTAACCAGAGTTTAAATTGAAAGACGCTGGCCAATCAGAGGTATTCTCTGAGGGGTGATGCCCCAATAGTCTGATCGAAATTCGCGATGAATCGCCCTGATGACGGAGGCAGTATAACCTCAGAAACGTTGGTAAACATCGCCCAGACTACACAGCGCCAACAACTCACAAGACAGAAATCTTCATACTCTGATGACGGAGGCAGTATAACCTCAGAAACGTTGGTAAACATCGCCCAGACTACACAGCGCCAACAACTCACAAGACAGAAATCTTCATACTCTGATGACGGAGGCAGTATAACCTCAGAAACGTTGGTAAACATCGCCCAGACTACACAGCGCCAACAACTCACAAGACAGAAATCTTCATACTCTGATGACGGAGGCAGTATAACCTCAGAAACGTTGGTAAACATCGCCCAGACTACACAGCGCCAACAACTCACAAGACAGAAATCTTCATACTCTGATGACGGAGGCAGTATAACCTCAGAAACGTTGGTAAACATCGCCCAGACTACACAGCGCCAACAACTCACAAGACAGAAATCTTCATACTCTGATGACGGAGGCAGTATAACCTCAGAAACGTTGGTAAACATCGCCCAGACTACACAGCGCCAACAACTCACAAGACAGAAATCTTCATACTCTGATGACGGAGGCAGTATAACCTCAGAAACGTTGGTAAACATCGCCCAGACTACACAGCGCCAACAACTCACAAGACAGAAATCTTCATACTCTGATGACGGAGGCAGTATAACCTCAGAAACGTTGGTAAACATCGCCCAGACTACACAGCGCCAACAACTCACAAGACAGAAATCTTCATACTCTGATGACGGAGGCAGTATAACCTCAGAAACGTTGGTAAACATCGCCCAGACTACACAGCGCCAACAACTCACAAGACAGAAATCTTCATACTCTGATGACGGAGGCAGTATAACCTCAGAAACGTTGGTAAACATCGCCCAGACTACACAGCGCCAACAACTCACAAGACAGAAATCTTCATACTCTGATGACGGAGGCAGTATAACCTCAGAAACGTTGGTAAACATCGCCCAGACTACACAGCGCCAACAACTCACAAGACAGAAATCTTCAAGAGGACAGATGCAAGATTTGGCTGATAAACAACTCAAGTAGGAACAAGTAATTCTTATTCTGGTCAAGATAATTTCGATATTTGTCGGTACCTTTCCAAGTTTAGGTCCTTCTAGAGCAGCGTAGCCAAGTACTGAGTGCTTCTTAAACTTTCGTCGAATATCGTAGTCCTTGAATGTAGTCCAAGGATATTTGATTGTATCCTTCCATTTCTTTTTCACGAACTTGGCATCTTCTTCCATAACAGCTAACTGCAAATTAAACAATGAAACGTTACCATTACTAGCTTTCAATCCTACCTAATACACTCGAAAAAACTGATCCCCCAACTATAATTCTACTTCACATACATTCTTTAAATTTCTAAATTGTTTTAATTCTGAAGGATTTGAGGTTATGTCGGCGTGAGTACGAATATTGCTGTCTTCTGGCTTGTAGCGCCGTGTAGTGTGGTAGAATTCCACCAGACTACACGGCGCTATAACCCAGGAAGACAGCCATCTTCGTTTTCATTTGAACTACTTCAGAGTCTGGCTTCTCGCCGCGGAGAACAGAATACCGAATTATTACAAATCATATTCGTGGTGGACGAAGTGATACTGGAGCAGATATTTTTCATACTTTTTAGATTTCCCCTGCTAATCATAATTCACCATTGCTCTATATTTAACTTTCGAATTGGTGGTCGTAGAATCCCGTTCGCTTACAATTTAAATTTCCTTACAGAATTCTGCATATAGTTAGGAAAATAAAAAGTTGTCAGTGGAACCAGGGTTCCGGAGATTTTGACGTAAATACGTCTATACTGTAAGGAAGTTTATATATTGGCTTTATTCCTTTATTCTTTATTCCTACCAGATGCGTAGATTTGTGAATAAAGTTTCTCTTTATATGGACGTTGAAACTATAATCATCGTCCAATTCTCTAGGTAGTAGCCTTACCATGTTATTAACATCTACTGGAACATTGATTACTTGTCCCAGTATCCCAAATGCACCCAATTGATGTCTTAACCTCCTAATTTCCATAAATGGAAATAATGTAGTGTAATGTAAATTGATGTATTGCAATGTAAAGTAATGTAATGTAAATTAATTAAATGTTATTTTATTTGTAGTGTTCTGTCTGACGACAGGTCCATATGAACAGGATCCTTCCATCCTTTTCTCGGACTGGGACCTGTTCATATACGTTCTTGGCAGATGATCCAGAAGTGGTTTGCCATTGCCTTCTTCTGGGTGTGAATGGAGTAATTGTTGGGATGCCACGGAGGAAAACTCCGTGTTACCTAGACCACGGCCTTGCCCAACACAAGATATAAATTCGGGCACCGCCGGGAATCGAACACGAGACCCCAGGATTACAAGGCCAGCATTCTATAAACACAACGTTTCCTAGGTAACCAGGTTACACTTTTTCGTTCCCCTTTTTTGCCGAATGACCCTTCCTCATAGACGTATGTACGTCAAAAAATTGCCTTAAATCATGTGCTCAAAGACTTCAATGCATGTGAGTCCTGATTCCTGATTTATGCGTACATTTAACTGTTATCTGAAAATCTGTAAGCAACAAACAGATTCCATTGGCTCACCTACAATCTTAGATTAATCGTAAAATAAAATTCGGAGAGTGCCTGCTACGATTCAATTCAAAAACTATTGTCTTCCCGTCTGCTAACCAAACACGTAAATATCAGAGCACACAAACTCATAATTTTATCTATTTTTTTTGTGTGGTCTTGAACCTGGGTCTGGGTCCTCTGGGTTGTGATGTCATGTGCAATCGAAAATAGTTACCCACAACCCAGAAGACCAACGATGACATATCAGCCTCATATATACACTGAGGGCTTTTTAGAACAGGGCGCTAAAGAGAACATTCGGCCCTAAGGAATAAAGCAACAGAATTCTGGACAAAAACTTATATTCTACATCAGATATTAATAGGGTGATCATATCACGGAGGGTAAGATAGGCATGGAATAGATGCAAAATTTTAATCGGAAAACCGAATTTAAAAGTCCACTTACGAGACCTAGGCGTAGTAGGAGGATAATATTAAAATGGTTCTTAAATTAAGACATGAATGCGTGGAGTGAATTCATCTGGAGGGCTCTTGTGAATATGATAATGAACCTTCAGGTTTTACAACAGACGGAACTCTCTTGACTAGCTAAGCAACTGTTAGTTTTCGAAGTATAACTTTGCTACATGGGAGTAATTACCTGGTTCTTAAGATTCGCATCTGTTATATTAGATGCATACGCCCACCTAACCAGTGACGCTCTGTTGGCTCGTCTATTGAATTCGTTTTCCACATAATCTAAGTATTTCTGTGCCTGCAATTCTTCGTCTTGAATTTGTTGCTTCTTAATGTCGGGGTTAATCCCCGACAGAGCTACTGCGGAGACTGTCGCCAGGAGCACAGCAAACTGCCACATTAGAACGTAAACCTGGAAACATATGACGTCATATTCAGACCAGAAAAAAAAACAAATGATGATTTATATTCATGTATGAATATTTTCGGCCAAACGTTGTCCTGGAAAAAGTTAGAATTTAGAATTGACCAGAGTCTGAATTACCATTCTAAAGTTTCTTTCACGAGTGTAGTCTGCTGCTTAATATCGCACAGATAATAAAAAAATCAAAAAAGCGATCGTAAAATTTATCGTTTCGGAAACTGAATAACTCTTCCCCTTCCGGTAAAAATGTGCCTACTTCGTGGGGACCATTAGATAAAATTTATTTTCAATTTTAGAAATTCTAAATGTTATATTAGTGTAATTTTAAATAACACTATGGACAATGCCCATAGAAATATAATACTTGAACAGTAATCTTTAAATGAACTTCCACCCGGCAAATAATTTTCTGTGGAATCAGTTAGTGGCAGAACAGATTTCGTGGACTGGAAACAATGATAACGTTTTGCAAAGTGGCAATATTTTAACAAACGTAACACGATCTTGATCATATGAGTTTGCGTCGTGTTAAGACGCGAACTTAACTGTATCCAAACACTTTAGTTATGTGAGTATTATGTCTCTACATATTCTTACATATTACTTATTTATTTGTTATGTATTTAAATCGATGAATCGAGAGGAAAATGAGCGGGCATGATCGATTGTGTAAAATATCGAATTATGAGTGTATTTGCTTTTAATACGGTGTGTATACAGTTTGTTAAGACGCATCTGTGTGTCTCCTAATTGTTTACGTTTGTTATATACGTAATCTCCAACGTTTCCCTACCGTTCAAAGTTTCTAACTTTCCTGACTTCGGATGTATTATTAGGTTGTTGAGTCATGTATTTATTTGGCTGTGTGCCAGCCCTGATATCTCGATACAGAACCACAATACTACACGGCGCATCAACCCAGATCATTGACATTACATCACCGTGAAAATCTCAAATCTTACGTTTATGATTTTACTGTACACGTAACTTACCTCCACATTGCAATTAATGTTCTCGGGCTGTGTGTGCTGTAACTGTAGCGAAGATTCGACGATCGATTCAAGATGTCGATCTATCGCGGCTTCCATATTCTGCCAACAGAGATAACCTAAAAATCACTTTCCTCTTCTCTTGTTTGCTTTGTTCAATACGACACCCAGTTTATACCCAGCTTATAAGAATCATGACTCGTAAGATGTTAGCTATATGCTTGTCGAGATGGACAGAAAATAACGAAAATTATAAACTAGTCAAAACTATAATATGTTATTAAATACAATTTTTTTATAACACTAATGACACTCTAGAATAAGTAGTTGTTGTCTGCGATTGTAATAAAACATGCTGATACATAAATAAAAATATACTCATACAGAAAGTACGCGAAGATTACTGAAGTTGCTTGGCACTTGCCCTAAGAGGACAGGGCAGTAGATACACTGTACTGTCTTCTTAAAAACACGAATCGTATGGTTTTTTAGCAGGCATACTAACATTATCAGCGCAGTCATAAATCATAGCCATGCGCAATCTAAAAAGTAAATGCTGAAATGTTATTACCAAAACATACTGGACACTTACGTGTCTCAACTAAAAACATTAACAATATGAAGACGCTGATAATCGCTCACCTGGTCAGTAAATTTCATCATTTTATATAACCCTTGCATTACTATTTCCACAAAAGTCCACAACTTCACCCTACCTCCGAATCTAACCTAAATTCTGGCTGAAACCTATTTATTTAACTTCTCATCTTCACTTAAATCTCTCAAATAGTCTTGCGCTTTTAGATTTCGCTTTCAGATTTTGCGTGCATTTCTAGTGTCCCAAACTTTTCACACATCTAAACCTACTTTATTTGATCGCCATAAAACATGACGCTGAATACGTATTTTTTTATAACTTGATTAGAAATGTACTATTTTTAAACAGCAGTGGGTTTATGTGTATCTTTATATAATAGCGTAGTGATGCTCACAAAACTTTGATTAAGCAATTTTGTTAACGCCAATACAAATCAATTACCAGTCGTTCTAAATGTACCCATTAATAGCGTTAAAAGTTACTAACCTCTGACGTTGATGAAGGTTACGTTACGAATTGATATTTCTTTCCACAGAGAATTGAGAAGGACGATAAAGTATCTGCTCACACAGAATACTCAGTTCTGTCGACTGGGATGAAACTCGTGGTTGACCCCCCGCGGTCAAGGCAGATACTATGACGAAGACAGTTCATTGATAAGAGTAAAAATTGGAGCCATAAGTAAGCTTATCACTTCCAACCCCATTGTAAACATTTCAATAACAGTAAAATTGTATCTTCTTGCGGAAAAGAATACATATTAGGAAGTAAACTTTATAGTTTATCGTATATGTAGGCTACTAAATCACTCTATCTTCGACACCATATGACCTTACCAGATAGTAGATTACTTTAAAATAATCAGATAAACATTGTATATAGGATAAAACAATAATAGTCTCCTTCCACTTCGGGACGGATTCTAAAATTTAGTTTCTAAAAATGTTATTGTTTACCTTGTGTACATTTTATAATACGATTTACAGTTACTATGTAAGATGATAAATTTGCGTCATATTGTGATAAATATATATTTGTTTAAATCTTGTCAGTCTAATCACAATAAAACTCCTATTAAATATTAAAATATTACCATAATTAACATTTAAATATTTAAATATATTAAAATGATGTTTTCTATCGAAATGTTCGATTTACATTAGAACAAAAAGTGATGTTCTAATGTAAATCGAACATTTCGATAGAGAACATCATTTTAATATATTTAAATATTTAAATGTTAATTATGGTAATAGTTACTACGTAATAAATTTTTTAAAAAATTACAAGAAACGACAAATGTGACGAAAGAGACAGCTACAGCTCTAAGGTTCTTAAACTGACTGCCAGAAAGAAGGAAATTAATTCTCATCCGATTACCGACCCTAATCGACCGAAAGAGCCTAAGTTCATTAGTTGAATTACGTAACAAATTACACGTATGTAAGAGTCTTGACAATTTGATAACCGCTCAGAAGTTCAGTACCGTGTGTACAACTGGTGTTTTGTTCTCTGAATTTAAAATGCCTTTAAAGGCAAACAGTTTGATAGTATGAAAATAATAGAATATTATGCATTCGAGCAGCTGATGGGGAGGACAGTGTCATTCCTGCAGAGAACTTGGATGAGGTCATGACCATTCTGTGTGATACCGACTGGGAGCTAGACGTAGACATTGTGAAACCCACGTGCATCACACTTTTAAACCTGATGGATGCCTGGGACGGTTGACTGTGTCTGTAGCAGCAGCAAGGAAGGTCGTCCCAGTGTAGAAATCATTACCTCTCCAGCTCTTAATGTCAAGGCAGTGGTTTCTGATATCTGAATATTTGCTTTTGGATATAAAGTTTTCAGTGCATGCATTATGATGCAAAATGTTCATCTGCTTTCTGTTTAAAAAATTAAATCTAATATATTTCTTGAGTAAACAATATTTTCAGGCTTAGTAACCAGAATTATAATTGAAAATTTAACTCTTAATCATTCACATTTATGTTAACGCTGCCTGACCCTTTTTGTCTGTTTCGTGTCTCGAGAAGAGCTACTTCCTTCCATACCACGCGGAATGTCGCCTCAACACAGCAGCAGTGGGGATTTACAGCTTCCTGAATTGAGTACTAAGCTCTCGCTACTGTAAACATTGACTTCTCGTGCTTGATTGTCTGGAGTTGTGCACTGAAATGTCATGCGAACCATTGCAGTTTGTGATGTTCATGAAATTAAAATTTAATTGTAGCGTCCTCTCTTTCAGATCTGTTGTATGCGTTTCATACGCCGTCTAATTCGCCATATATTCTTAGGGATATTAAATCAAGAAGAATGACGGATGTGCGGCACGCATAACAAAGACTGGGAATTGATGTAATATTTCAGTTGGTGAACCTGAAGGGACAAGATAGATTGGGACACTTATTGGATACGTTGGAGGATAATATTAAAATTGATCACAAAGAACTATGTTTCGATTTCGTGGGATCGGTGCCGAGCTGTTGTGAACACGGTGATGAGCATCCAAGTTCCGTAAAGTCGAGATTGGCATGTTTGTTTACCCCCTTGAACGAATTTTAGTTTCTCAAGGAAGACTCTGTTGCTACGTGAAGTTAAATCAGGAGAGTAAAACAGACTCTTTATCTCAACCGTGCAGACACAAATCCATCGCTCTTTGTCATGTCGGAATGTCAGGATGCATGTCCGATAAAAGGAAACTCTACAGTTCGATGTTTCAAGTTAAACTGCTGGCATATCACTTGCTTCTTTGATAGCAATTTCACGTTGTGTTACATTATTCGTAATCTACAACTCTACAGAAAAATAGGTTTGTAGTTCGTTATTTGGTGATTTTATTGTGCTGTATTAAGTGTTATGGTTTTTTAGTATTTGGTGATAGCCTAGGTTGTTTGATAATGATTAGCCCTGTTTGTGATGGACGTGAGATGAAGTTATGACCTATTTTAGATACTGTAATGACTTTTACATGGTCTTACACAGGAAACCCATGAAAGCCTTTATCAGGAAATCTTCCAGGAGTCAAGCCGGTACCTCTCATCTGCTGGTAGATGAGATAGGCTGTCAGTGTACTGTCATAGCGACATTAAGCTTAAGACATTTAGTTCAGACTATTATTTCAGTAAAGGATCCGATGGGACACCCTGTATAATTATTAATTTGTAAATTTACTTACCTTATTTTTATATACTAAAGCACTTGAAAAGTAGTCATCATTATGTTCTTTCCAGAAAATGTTGACATACTTAACCAAATTTGTTATGATAAACTGTCGTATGAATCTCATATGCAATGTCGACATTTAGGAGTGAACTGGATATATCCTGATTACAATGGAAAGTAATAGTTACTCTGACCTAATTGTCCTGTTTGTGTTTGCTGGATTGTACACCATAAAGTAACAGCATGATTTTCCATGTACAAGAATTTTTTTTTGAAAAGCAGACACGTGTGAACTAGGCTCTCGGTATTTTTGATTACCTGTTTGTTTTCGATTATTCGTGCGTCTTTTCCCTTTCACCAGCCAAGATAATCGGGAGCTATGTTCTTCTCACAGCTCGTGCAGCACTCCAGGAGGTCAATAACCTTGCTGCCAAACATCGCAATGCAATATGGCTGATTTTGTTGTACACATTTATCCGGTAGTAATTCTGCCTCTCTTCTGTGACGAAAGATAGTGATCCACCTGTCTACAAGGTTGAGTAATACATCTACATTAACAGATTTCCGTCCCAGCCTTACAAATCTCGGAATGTGTTAGATTTAGCCTATGATTTTTTTTCGCGGAGAAGGAACTTCAGAAAATGAATGAGGAATATGAAACGGTAACGAACGGTCGTCATTTGACTAACTTGGAACCTGGCGATGTTGATGAGACCGCAACACCGGGCTAATACCATCCGTTCTCTGGCCGATGGAGCTTTAGCCCTAGTAGATGTATTACTTTCACTGACCTCGGAATCGTTCAAGTGTTGCTACTTTAGTGGGGCCACCTGTTCTTCCTGTAGTCAGTTGAGTTTCAGTTCGGATTTTTAGTCCATTGAAGTGATGGTTCAAGGTTTTGCTGCCAGCGACTCTAAACCGTCTGTTTAACTCACGGATAATGGCTATTTCGTGGAAAGCGAATGTTCGAAATTTATTTCAAACAGTTCTGTGGGTAGATTTAAGATGGTAAGAGTACCTTTGGTTAACTTTCTGTCACGTAAGTGGGAAACAACGCTTTTAAATCTCTTCGACGTATTATTTGATATTGTAAATGCGTCATATTGTGATTATATATTATTAAAATATTTATTAAAAACTTTTGCCGTCAATCACAAATATAATATTGTTAAAAGATTAAAATATCATTTAACGTTCCTATCGAGTACTCGATTACATTGGAACTTACACGACTAGTTTCGGCTATAATTTAGCCATCAACGGGTGTTATGTAGTTTAAACTTATTACATGAATTACTGATTGTTATTGTTTTTATGATTTATATTCTTCATTTTTCTGATGATGTTCTGGTCCTTTGTATTTTTCTTCGTTGGTTGTATTATCACAGGTCACTATTAGGTTTTTATTTCTTATTTGTAGTGACGTCAATATTTTGTGTATGACCAAGAAGTAATATCGTAATCGTATGTAAGAGAACGGAGATGTACAGGACTGAATTGGATCGTGGCTGGTTACCGACTGTTACAGTCTGATTCTGTAGCTAAGCCTGTTATTAATGGTAATTGTAATTCACTGGTGAATCCTGGTGTAGGAGTGACGTCATTAAGAAACGCGAAAAAACTAATTCCACTAAATATCTCACCATTGTGCTCAGGTGTTTAAATGACAATAATAATGCAGCTGTTGTGTTACGTAGTACAGTTTTTTTAACAGATGCAAAGTTATAGTCATTTATCAATAAACAGCCAGAGGAAAATGAAATTCTTATTTTATATACAACAAATACTTGTAATGTAACTATATTCCCCTGTATAAAGTGTATTCTCCTACCCACTGCATTGAACTATGTAGTGGCCTGATTAAAGAAGTTATTCAGTCTTTCCTGACGTCGATTAATGACAGCTGAGAAACATCGTTCCACCGAAAAGGTTGTAGCTGGTTACTTGGTTTATAAGTTTGTTCAAGAGTGTTGTTGCACGTGTCAAATTTCTCAACATTCTATTTTTATTTTACAGTGCTTGAGAAACGAGATGACACGACTGATCAATGTGTCAATAGCTTCGTAAACATTTATTCTCTAATTTTCCTCTACAGAATGTACTGTGTGGGATTCTGCCCTGTTTGTTTCTTTGTGTTACGTCGACGATGGAAAAAGTCCTGACAACAAATAATTTTAAGTGTAAAACAATCTTGTTCATCAGAATCTGTGTTTCTAAGCCATGCGCCCCATTTTTCATATACCAATAGCTTTGGTTCATGTAGATGTTGCTAAATAAGAGACAGTTATATCTGCAAAACCAAACACGTAGTAAATTTTGTTTATGAAATTCTTTAAAAACATATACGTTTTATTTTCACGTTTTAACTATATATAATATTTTATAACTTAACTTTTTAATATGTACAAACTTTATCAAAAATATCAGAAAGTGGTATACAACCATATCATTTTACTAAGCACAACGTGCCTCATTCACTGTATATATATATAAACAGGGTGTCTACAATGAAACGCCCGAATTTTATCGTATTCTCAGGAAGTAAGGAATAGAGATATGGCCTATTTATTGACAAATATCAGTCACACAACACATCAAGTTTACTTAAAAGAAACAATACACTTGTACGTGAGCACCGTTGGTGAAACGTAGGATATCTAGCCTGTAATCGAGTTCCGCCCAGGTCCGCTGCAACCTGTCCGGATTGGTTGTACCGACAGCTTCCACAATCCGGGCCCGGAGGTCTCTCAGTTTAGTGGCGTATATCCTGTCCTTCTCGTAGCCCCACAGAAAGAAATCCAACGGTGTGATATCAGGGGAACGTGGAGGGCCAATCCGTTGATCCATCTCGTCCTATCCAACGGCCTGGAAATGTTGCATTCAGAGCTCGCTGCATAGAGACGCAACCGCTTTCGGAGAACCTTATGCACAGTTGCTCGTGGCATCTGCAGTTCCCGTGAAGTCCGACGAATTGACTTCCTTGGACTTCGGATGAACGTTTCACGGACGTTCTCTACATTCTCATCAGAGACACGTTGCCGGCCTCCTCCGTGCCCTTTAAAGACGCTCCCAGTCTCCAGAAACTTGTGCCATGCTTTAATCCTCTTGGCTTCTGGTACTGCAATCTGATAAACACGACGAAACTCCCTTTGCACCCTCACAGTGGACTTGGACTCAGAAAACCACACAACAACTCGCGCCTTCTCCTGAGCTGATGCCGTCTTTGCGTGAAATGATAACAGCGCATCTCTGATTAGATAATAAAGAAATGGAACATGTTTTGGGTAAGCAAGGGGAAGGAATTATGAATAATAATGGAGAACGTTTAGCGGAACTTTGCAGAAACCACAACCTTGTAATAGGTGGATCCCTTTTTCTGCATAAGAGATGTCATAAAATATCTTGGTTGTCACCAGATAAGAAAGTGAAAAATCAAATTGATCACTTAGCAATAAGTAGAACTTGGAGGAGTTCTCTCCTCGATGTTAGGAATAAGAGAGGTGCGTATGTGGGAAGTGACCACTACCTGATGGTAGCAGATATTAGGCTGAGAGTTGCAGCGGTAAAATCAAGAATTTTGCATAGACATAGAAGGTATGATATTAATAAACTTCCTTCTGGCTGTTGATACAGCACAATAATAATAAAGAATTGAAGGAATTGAATTGAATAAAGAAGAGAAAACCAATTTGTAGTCACCATTAAAAATAGATATCAAATTTTAGAAAACCTAGATAACGCACAAGTAGACCAACATTGGGAACAAATAGAAGAAATATTACAGCAAAGTTGATCAGTTGTCAAGACCCACAGAAACTGAAAGATCTGAGTATAGATTATTCTATTAAAAATATTGAAATAAAAAGGAGCTGTCGTGCAGATAAAAGAGCATGGGTTAATGACGTGATAGAAGGTGAGAAAGCAGATATCCATGAAGACAGCAAGAAATATATGAAGTAACAAGGAAATTGTCAGGAAAATACCAAAATAATAAGAAGTCTATCAGAGATAAAAATGGAAGCCTGGTGGCAACAGAAGATAAACAACCAGAAAGATGGGCAGAATATTTCAGGGAACAACTTAATGTTGAGGAAGTTGAAGAGAACCATCTCGAACAGGAACAGCTAGATCCAAGATGGCCTGAATTAAGAATTGATAATAAACAAGAAATAATGCCAGCTTTAAAAGAAACTAAAATGGGAAAAGCTCCTGGCGTTGACAAAATCACAGCAGAAGTTTTAAAAGCAGATATAGGACCTACAGCAACAAGGCTACAACCACTGTTTCACAAGATATGGGAAACAGAAGAGATGCCCCAAGAATGGAAACAGGGCTTAATGATTAAAATACCAAAGAAAGGAAACTTGTCATATTGCCAGAATTGGAGGGGAATAACCTTAAATCTTCTCAAGGGCGATTCTGAAAAGATAAATAAAGCCTTCAACGATAGACTACGAAAGGAACAAGACGGGTTTAGAGAATGAAAATCTTGTATTGGCCAAATCAATACACTTCGGATTATCATTGAACATCTTTCGAATATCACTCGTCTCTATATATGACTTTCATTGATTTTGAGAAAGCCTTTGATACAGTCAAAAGGGATGAAGTATGGAGCACAATGAAATGTTATGGAATACCAGAAAAAATTATTAAAATAGTGAAGGAAATGTATAAGGATAATACCTATCAAGTAGAAAATTGTGGCAAACTTTGAGAATCTTTCTCTGTTAATGCAGGCGTCAAACAGGGATGTATTCTATCCCCATGTTGTTCACATTAGTGATAGGCAAAGTGATGCGAAATGTAACTTCACGTGCTAAAAGAGGGATCCAGTGGACTTTCACAGAAAGATTAGAAGATTTGGACTTTGCGGATGATATATGCTTATTAGCACAACGCTGTAAAGAAATGCAAACAAAAATCTCTGATCTGAATGTAATAGGAAAAAGATATGGCCTAAGAATCAACAGGGAGAAAACTGAAGAATTGAGATTAAATAATAAAAAAGTGAGCAGGCTAGCCATAGAAGACCATAGAATAGAAAAAGTGGAACAGTTTTGCTATCTTGGCAGCACTGTGTCCAATACAGGTGGAACAGACAAAGACATTATAAACAGAATTAAAAAGGCAAAAGGAGCTTTTTTTTACCCAGTTGAAATCTGTTTGGAAATCAAACTCATTCTCTCTAAATACCAAATTGAGAATTTTTAATACTAACCTAAAATCTGTCCTATTATGTGGCTGTGAGATCTGAAAAGTCACTAAAGAACTAATGCAAAAATTACAAAGTTATATCAACAGATGTCTAAGGCTTCTTCTAAGAATTAGATGGCCAGAAAATATTTCAAATGAAAAATTGTGGAGAATTACCCATCAAACGAAAATACAACAACAGATCAAGGAAAGGAATGGAAGAGGACGAGGGCATTTCGAAGCAAGTGTTGGACTGGAACCCCCAAGGAGCACGGAAAAGAGGAAGACCGAGGATTACATGGCGGAGATCTATTGAAAAGGAAGCAAGATCACAGGGGAAAAGTTGGAAGGAAATAAAGGCACTCGCCAACAACCGAGTGAGGTGGAGGAGCTTTATATCAGCCCTATGTTCCCCAGAGGAATAAAAGGAATTAACTAACTAAATAACAATATCTGCTACTTGTAATACACCTTCTATCTCGTTATTAGTTTTGTTTTCCAGCTTTCTCCATCTTTTATGGGACCACAGACTTCTCTAATCATCCTTCTTTCAAACACTCTAAGGGCCTTAATTTCTTCTGAAGTCACTGTCCAAGAAAACTAGGGTTCCGATTGTCTAAAATCGATATTAAATCACTTCAAATATATGTTACGCCAATTCGCATTTTTTTTCAAGTAATATGAATATTGCGTTTTCAAGGATATGTTACGCCACTTCGCATTGTTTTTTTTTAAATAATATGAATATTGCGTGTACTTTTACATTCAGCCAAAGGGAAGCGGTGAAATAAATGCTTAAAATTGCTTCTAATATCCGTTGTAAATAATCAGAAACTCAGTGTCTAACAACAGGGGAAATAAGAAGGGGGGATCACGGCACCCAAATTATCTTTCAAAAGATTTTAAATGAGCGCGCTCTGCTCGCACTGCCATCTCTGGTGACATCATAGAAACAGTCTCGAGCTGAGTTGTCGTCGTTTCTTTGTGGTTAAGAAAAATCTGATCTCTCTCTTCTATGTTTTAAAGTTAACAGATTGCACGGAAAGTGTAGCTTTGTGTTCTTGTTCGTTAATTTGAAAGTCTGTTCTTCTGAATCTGCAGTCTTGAAACACAATGGGCTCGGGCGAGAATAAATAACGTGTCTTGGTTAATGGCACTTTCTGGTGCGGTATTGTCCAGGTACCAGGCAGTTAGACGGCGTAAAGTCTGCTTTCAGGCGCGGCTTATGATCTGTTAAGCTGAATGTATATTTGATTTTGTCTCGGAAACATGCCGTGAGTTCCCCGTTTGATTACAGCTGTCACAGTTTTCTATTACTCTGTATGTATCTTAACTAAATTAAGGGTCTTAGTTTTGTGTATTTGTGGTAATATTTTGTACTTATTCATTAAAATACTTAAAAGTATCTCACAAAATACCGCGAATGAATAAATAAATACATCTGTTATCTGAAAGCATCGTCTGTATCTTCATGGCATTTGAAAAGGTTGTTACTTTCCCAGGGACATGACACAATTACCCGGTATATCGGGGCAACTCAGCCAAATGTAATTTTGCAATTTTTTTTAAAATATCACACGTAGACCAGAAATAAATACAAAATTCAGTGTGTTGCTTTCGTAATGACGTTTTTGTAAATTACGTTCATGAATCAAAATATTTAAATTTCCCCTAATACCATGAAGACGGTTTCATAACTCGAAACATGTCGCCACAAGTGGATTTATTTAAGACAAGACGAAAGTTGAAACTGCTGTGTGTGGATGGATGGTAACATTTTAGATAAAATTAAAAGTCTGTAAAATAATTAATTTCTTGAGCAGAAAATAACGAGGATAAATAATTTTTAATTCTTTGCTGCAAACAATAATTTTCTTATATATTTTTTTGTAGCTCGTACATCAATTCCTAGTTTTCTACATTATTTTCATAGGGAAAGTAATTGAAATTAATGTGTTCGTCGTGGTTGTAATCAACTGCAAACTACTGATTTGTCGAATACAACATTTTTTTACGTTTCTCCTCCATTAATTTGTCTCTGTGTTTGTAGGCGTAATCGCTTGCATTCGGCAGGTTCTTGATGACACAAGTCGACATCAGCAATTTATGAACATTCATGTTTGTCAACGAATTCCTGCAATTTGAAAATTAAAAGTGAAAACAAACCGTCTTTCATCATCCAACAGTATTATCTACACTCAAGAAACATTTTATCACATTTCATTAACACGGTTACAGAAAATATGTAGCTCAACATGAGATGATGTAACTCACGAAGGAATGCGTCTTCTACCAAAAATAATTTATTTAATATAAATCGAACCGAAATGTAATTTGGATGTCGGTGCATTTATGTAAGGAAATTATCCATTTTCTTAAAAAATATATATATATACTTTTTCTTCTGGTGTTATAAAATATCAGAGATTTCGGAGTAGAATAAGTGTAAAAGAATTATCTTTGCGAGTCGTAAAATGTGTTGACCTAAAGAATGCCATGTCTGAGAGGCTGGCTCTGTCTTTGTGTAGAATGGAAAGCTGATTGAAGCTAAGGGCACAGGCTTCTGCCGAAATGTCGTTGCTTATAATTTGTTTCCAGACAAACTTAAAAAAAATTCCCCAATCGGAATTCAATGCACGATTGCCACACCACATTTCAGAACAGTTCCCACGTGATCTTTGTTTTACTCAGATGCACATAGAAACCCGGCCAACGCGCTATTATAACGTAATACATTTTATTACATAAAATTGGAGGGAGAGGTTATGTGTGTATTAAAACGCAGTCAAATGACTTGTGTTCTGCGCTATCTGCCTTTAGTAAACTTCATTAAGCCATTACCTTCGGTCAGAATAATAAATTTAATCACACACTTTCTTTGGAGAGATACGCGTGTCTTGTTTGAGACATGCGCCCGAGACAATATTTCCCTCTTTTAGCAATAGATTTTCAAAAAAAAAAAAATTGTCCCACCAAAAAATAAATCTGGAGAGGTTCTGCTGGACGTAAAACAGACAAAAACCAAAATGAAACGAATTTCTGTGGGATTTCTGGCTCTTCCACAAACAAATATAAAGAAATCTGTCTTCTGGGGTATTTTTGGACCTGCTTACTCACTCCGTCAACAGATGGCAGGAGACTGCGTGGTCAAACACGCCAAGAGACAGCCATTTCCAAGTAAACATCCATGAAAAATGGGAACATGAGTCTGATAGGCGTCGTTAAACCTGAAACTGGCCTAACACTTTGATGAAAGCCGGAGATTATGGCGATGCTGATGTGCTGAACGCCAGAAACTTCCAGCCCAAGAGAGCACCACTGATCAAAGAAACTTAGTCAAAGAGCTTCTTATTAATGCAGTTACAGTTTACGTCTGATTAGCATTTCCTAGTCATTCGCCCTCTGCTTTAACGATTCAGCTTGACCGCAACGTCTGCTTTAATTCTATCCCCCTCCTTACACCCATTTTTCGCGCTTTGTATTCAAGGCCCTGAGAAACGTCGGTCAGCTTCTATGACACTACAAGATCGCAGTTATGTCGACCGGAACCGGTTCACATCCAAGTGATTTTCGAAAGTAACTGTTTGTGATTATACAGTCTTGAACAATCAAGGAAAGAAACAAACCATTGATTTTCCTTGTCATCGAAACACGCGACCTTCTTGTCATAACATTCACTGATGACAAAGATCCTATCGTCGATGACTTCTGCGTTGAACATATTGAGTAGAACGCGCATGCAAGGGATCTCGGTCCACGTGTCTTCTGTAGGGTCATACTTTTCGGAATTGAGCCTGCCTACTGTCTCCTTGTTTCCTCCTGCACACACACACAGAGATTCCGTAACAGATCACAGGATATTAAAAAAGCTGCCAAACG
>NW_019059618.1:0-15029 GCF_000696155.1 Zootermopsis nevadensis
ATGAAATTCAATATTCTACTTTTGATCTCCCTCTTACCTCTTACAAAACTACATAGCATCATAACCCAGACGACACTTGCCATGAAAAATTCAAATCCCAAGTACGAAGGTCTTTAACTTGAACATGATAAACTGAATGTGTAAAATATACCTGTTCTACTAGCTGATAAGCAACTGGTGATCCTGGGTCATTCCTGGTATCAGATGATGCAGTAGCTTCAGAAGATTTGGTAGCCAAACTCGTTGCAGCAGAAACCACAGAAACTGATTTCTTCACATCATCTTGCTGGTCTTGGGCTGTGTTGGTAACATGGCACTGTGATGTATCAGACATGGTAACATGAATCACCTGCCGTGTAGCCAAGCTGCCTGGTTTAACATGTCTTGGTTTAGAATTGCTCACACTGGACTGACTGACCTGCAAATGTATTTTTATATACAAACTCACACATACACGTGGCGCAGCCACTGAAGAGGAAATGTGAACTTACCCTCCATCAGATTATAAAATGAGGAGTGCATAAACAAAGTTTACACATATGGAGAATTTTCCACGCTTAATCAGCAACGTAAATGTGCTACAAATTATCACATGCAGGATCATGCGACAAGTTCAGGCAAAAGAATGCATGCAGTTTTCCTGGCCAAAGACCATCCATAAATTACTATCTATGAAAATTAATATGAGATATTGTAAAAACAATCTTCTTTTAACAAATAAACCTGCTCTCCTAGCTAACATTCGTAATTCTCAGAGAGATGAGGAAACTCTCGTCTCTCTCTTTTTTTAAAATCTGTTTCTATTCAACCCACTCAGATAACATTTTGATTGCTACAGTGCTCACCACGCGAACTTTCAATCAAGCCATCGGCCACTGACATTTATCAAGAAATAAATTAACTATGATAATTTAAATTTGGTACGGTGCTAAAAGCAGCTTCAAGAAAGATGTGTGTGCAAGTGTATGGAACTTGCCTTCCCACCATGAACAGATTAAACAGCAACATAAGAGAGCAGGTAGAAGATGCATATGAGTAAGTACCAATAGGAAAGAAACATGAAACCACGTAACTGTCACAGTATGTCACAGTTTTGGAGATGTGTTTGAGGTTATGCTCACTTGGAAGTCTGGAGGAGGTGGAGCATGCCTCTTCCCTGAACTAGAACACAACTTGGCCTGTCTTCTTTGTTCTGCCAGATGCAACAACAACTCTTGCCGGTCTGAAGCAAGGCACCCACCACTATGTATTTGCTCACCATACAGAACTTCCAAACACCCACCTAGGAACTGTACCCAGTGTTCAGCACTAACCTACAAACAAAACAACACTTATACATTTATTTTTTACAAAATACGATGACATAGCATTTAATTATTATTTATAACAATTTTTAAACATAGCAAAAGATTTTATCTTTTATAAAAACATGTCTTAATCTTAGCAAGAACACTCTCGTGTAAGAAGACAACATAGATGCAATTAAATTTTAACTAAACTGTACTTTTCCCTCATCACACCTTGGTTAAAACAAAACCCAGTTCTATCATAAATATTGTAAAAGGGTGACATTACAGCCAAGTTCTCCTACATTTGCACAAGAGCAGTGTAGGTGCCCTCTACGCAAAACAATGGTTTTGGATTGTTCCCAACTGGCAGGTTACTGGCCAACTTAATTTCCAGACCTGTTACATGAAAATCTGCTTTTTTAGAGCCAATAAAAAAACTTGTAGACAACTGTAATAATGCTTACATAACTAATTAGGTCAGCTCATTTCTGGTTTTATCAGACTGACTGAAATAAAGCAGAAGTCACATTTCTCAAGACAGCACACACAGATATCAACTTACACTAAACTTTGGAAGCCCAATGGTTACTACATGTAATAATCAACAACTCCTCTTTTAACCCACATGAAGTACTTATGGGTTCTGTAATCTCAAACCTATGTTAATTTGTAACATTAATTTTAACTTTAACTTTCAATCAGTTTTAATTCAATCTTAATTCTTAGTTGGCAAACAATATATAATTGAGCTGAAGACAGTATGTTAACACCAAAACTTGTCACCAAGATAAAGAACTAATTTTAGGAATAGTTTAGGTGTGTAGAAGGCCTCAATTAACATATAACATAAAAGTAACACACTGGAATGCTTGCACATAAGATAGCACAAAGTGTTCATTTTGGGAGCATTATGCACAGAATGCATAACAACAAACTCCTCAAAATAAAATAATATAGTGCAGCCATCAATATACAAAAGACACAACCTCTATTCAAAAATACTCTACAACATTAAGACATGAGTCCCTGTGAGGCTTCATGTACTTAAAATATGTTTTACCTGAATAGTTTTAACATAATTTGAAGGAACATAGCCAACTTGTCCTTTAGAATTCACCACTTGCCACCAGTTTCGTTGCTTTGTGTTTACTTGATGAAGAATGAAGATATCATTTTCTCGAAAGCTAAGAGTCTTGGCAAATGTAGCTTTAAAGTCATAAAGAGCTTTCAGCATTTCAAATAGCTCTGCAAATAATAGTAATGCAAGTTAAAGACAGATCATTTGATTCTAAAACATATACCTGCTTCCCTTATACAGAACATTCGCTGATAAAGTTGAATGCAACTGTCACTTTCCAGCTAGAACTACATGAATAACTGCCAAGTGATACAATGGTTATCCTGATATCATTCAAGCGTCGCTTTATATAATTAATAAAAAAATTGTCTACTTTACAGCAGTTCCTGCTAGAAGCAAGAACTGACTACTGCATTATGAGTAAAGACACTAAAAATTCTTTTTCCATGTTCATAAACATTGTATCTTATTTTACTTTTGTGAATTACAAAGATAAAGAAAGTGGAATGTATAAAATAACGTTAAGTACCAGTTGAACCAAGGGTATGACCACTCAGACTCAAAGGGAAATTAATCAATTTTTGCACAAAACCAAGGAAGGGGTAGTACAGTAGTTGTCAAAAGTAATGTAATGTATGGAGAGTAGACATTTCAAGATTTCTGACAAAATATACCACAAATCACATGTTAACTACCTCTTCAACTTTCTAGTAATGGAATTAATTTGAAGATGACTGTCTTCCAGGACGGTGTGCCACGTACTGTGGTCAAAGTTGACCATGTTTCAGAGCTGGAGGCAGCAAGAGCCTATGAAATATATTCCAGCCAGTGAAACAAAATTATTAAAATGCGAAACAACACATCTGTATTGGCACAGACGTTTCTGAATTGTGATTAGTAGATCTGATGTCTTCTGAGCACTCCCTCTGAAATTACATGGGGAATTTCCATTTTGAGGTTTTCATGGGAGCAATGCCAGCATAATGGTATAATGAGGGGTGCTGTATCTGGATGTAACTGTACAAAATAGCGTAACTCCCTCATGCCCCTTACATAAGAGGCCCAACCACAAGCGTCAAAGAGATTCACTCAAATCTTTTTATTTATATCATGAAAACATCCAACATATTGTCAAGCTCACAGAGATCACATGCTAATTAGAAGGGGGAGGTCCACTACTCCTACACCAAGTCGATTTATTATCAGTGACGTACAGTCTTGCTATCAAAATAGTACACATGTATTACTGTACTTACCCCCTCTCCCGTTAATTTCTGTTGTACTTTCACTCATTTTAAGAAATGATTATATGCAGAGAAAGTATACTCTATACGACATTCGATTTGCCTTTCTATAAGAATGTAACATATTGTACTGTTTCATTCATTAAAAATTAGAGACATCGAACTTGATATACTCTTACATGATTGGGGACCATTTTTTTTTACTGACACTAAATAAAAGTTTTAGAAACTCACAACAAACTAACTACACACACACCACTAATCATACAGATTCACACTACAATCTATTGCGCACGTGAGTAGCGAACATAGATAAATACCAACATAACAAGCTTCCAGTTCATAGCACAGGTGAACAAAAATAATAAAAAGTCAATGCTAGTGTTTAAGTCACAGACGATTGCTACTGATATCATAGTCGTGAAAACCTCAAATCACAATTAACAAAAAATATACATTTTTAGAATCCAAATCAAGAAAGTGGCACAAAAATGAGTTTCTTCAACCAATGCAAAGCGTCATTTGTCCACTGGCGGATGTCAACCATCACACCACAGTTCTTGGGACACGTAAGAGTGGGAAAGAACAGACCTTCGAAGATTGGTCATACTGTATACCCTTCAAAATTAGTTTGTGATACAGCTGGTCGGACATGGGGTGGTGATGTGTGTTGTATTTACATTGAATATAATGATACACCAACTACATTTCACGTGTTTGTAATGTGACAACTGCTTTACGCGTAATGGCATATCAAACATTCCGACAAGAATACATGCAGATGCCTGTTGTGACCAGAGCGTACACAACGGCATGCGTTATTACGACATTGGCTGTGGTGTGTGTCGAATTTTATCGTTTGATTTTGATTAATTGTATATTTACGTTTTCAAATAATGTCAGTCAGAATACTAATGTCCAACATGTCTTTTCAGCAATTGGACCTGGTTTCACCATTTCAGCTGTATTTCAACCCAATATTAATTGTGGAACAATTCCAGGTATATAGTTTGCGACGGTTTATAATATTGGGTAGGGTTCTTCACGTTGCCAACGACTTATAACTGCACACACGTAATTATTAAAATAATGACTCATTCAGAAGAGTTTATTGTGCCATATGTAATAATTCTATAAATTGAGCGTACAGAAAATGCTGATAATTAGAAGTTGGCACAGCATATGTAGCTTATCAGGTTAGGTGTTACCAGAAGTTTATTCATTTTTCTGCAGCCAAGGAAGTTGAGCATTTATTTTTGATTGTTGTCTTCTGGGTTGTCATTATGTAGTCCTGTAGGTGGTTATCAACTTTCAAACAACCTGTTACATCCATCATCCAGGTATAAAAGAATCTATTTGGAATGTGGGTCAGCAAAATATGAATGGAGAAGGGAGGGAGAGGAAACGTTCTGAAAAGGAAATATTGTAAGGAAAGCCCTAAAACAGGTATTCTTCAGTTACTTCCTTTGTACAATGTGCAGGCATAATGGAACCTTGAAATAACACATCCAGTTATACTGCAGGATTGATATTGTTACCCAGTATGATTACATATTTATACTTTATTTAGTAACTTTTCAGTAGCTCAGGCTATATAGCATCAAATGAGAGGATGGTAGTGAATAATGAATTGGAAAGGATGTGGAAGGATGCAGTCACAGCTTATTTTAATGTACTATCCTGGCATTTGCTTGGAGGTACAGAGGAAAACCATGAATCCCAGTCAGGATAGCAGGCCTCCGGGCTAAGATCTGAACCCAGGACCTCCCAAACACGAAGCAGGAGTGTTAACCACTCTACCACAACATTTGGTGCATGTATGTCATACAAATTTCTTTGCAATGTTTTAGTAACATTTTAAGACTTGCTGTAATGTGCAGATACAGAGGTTGAAGTCCATAGTCTGTTATGGATAGTTGTATATTTTTGGTTTCCTTTAACTTGGGAATATCTGATCAAACAGCAGAATTTAATGAGCACCCCATTTGGTTGTGACAGGAAGAGTATTAATGTTCACTTGCTAATTATTTCACCTCCTCTGCCAATAGTTGGAAGTCCACTGAGCTGTTGGAGAGCACAAGTTTCAAAAACTACCACACTGTAGGTGTACTGATTGTTTATTAAGAAGTGGGTTGTGCTAAGGTGATGATAACCAGAAGAAAAAATTATATAATCATAGAAAAATTATCAAAGTAGTTCCTACAAAAACATAGTGAAAGAGTACGCAGCAGTTCATTTCAACAAACTGCATTACAGGGATGAGACATTTAAAGTTACTGATTTTGGAGGTGGAAGATTTGATGTGGGACATGCCAGTTTACCATAGAAGGTGAACCTGCGTCTGGTGACAGTGCAGCGACAGACGTTTCCTGAAACTCTTAACATGAAGCGATTGCAGGTGGTGGGTATACTGATGAACAATTGTACAACTGTAATGAAACAGCACTCTACTACAAACTGCTTTAAAGAAATCTTGTAGATTTTAAAAAAGCACCCAGAGTATGAAAACTAACAAAGAAAGAGTGACATTGTTGCTGTGTTCCAGTAAGGCTGGCGATCACAGGCTGAAACCACTGTGCATCAGTTTGTTTCAAACATAACCATGAATTCTCAGTCTGTGATCTACAAAACCATTTCCCGTGCTACAATGACACATGATATTTATGCCTCCTGGTTGGTTTGGAATGAGTTCATGCCATCTGTGTTCCAAGAAACTTGAAGAAAAAGCTTTGTTACTGTTTGATCACTGTCCAGCCCATCCTTTTGTTGATGTCCTGAAATTGAAAGATGCAAAGATTAAGGGTGTTTCTGCCAGAGAATTCCACTGCGCTGATTCAACCAATAGATCAAGGCATCATTCGATCCTGAAAAGCCGTATCATGGTGAGCTGCTTGGTGGAGTTGTAACCTCTGAATTATGAGTTTCTGAAAACATTAATGCTAAACGATATTGCATACAGTGTTGGGTTTGTCTGGTGGAAAATGAGAAACTACTGCTGAAGTTGCATACAGTGCTGGGTTTCTTTGGTGGAAAATGAGAAACTACTGCTGAAAAACGTGTACTGGAAAAGATGACATCGTGGTAGACGAGATGAAGTTGATTCCATTTTCACAAGACGTGAAAGCTGCATCTAATGCACTCACTACTAATGTACAAGCAGATCTGGTGTCTTGGATCGAGGTTGATGAGGAAAGTCCAGTAACACAGCATTTTATTGAATAGTTTATTGCAGCATCCATGAAAAATTAAAAGACAACTTGGGGCTAGTGACACAGGAACTGACTCAGAAGACGATGATGATTCATGTGAAGTGGTGGTACCAAATTTAAATGCTAGAAAATATTAATGAAGTGATATTAAACGCTAGAAAATATTAATGAAGTGATGGCAGGTTAGAACAACAGACTTATAATGAACACCTTCATCTGCTGCATCTGGTTAATATTAAGCAACATGTTCTGGCAAAATTAAATCGCCAGTTCCGACGAACATTACACGACTATTTTTGTGAGGAGGTATAAATTAATTTCCTGTGGTCTGTGCCAGTAGCAGTGGCCTTAAATCAGGAATAGCTTATAACACAGATACTGAAGCTTCCCTTCAAATGAATTTTCTTCTTCTCCTTTTTCTACTCAGCATACAGGTTGTTCAGTTGATTTACCAATCTTTTACTTTTTTGGAAGAAAATAATGACAGTGAACGACAAACATCACGTACATATTATATGTAATTTAAGATTTGCAGGGTATTGATGGTACATATGAGATACTACAATGCTGATTGGTGCATTATTTTTGATCATCATGTTGTATATCTGTGAATGTTTTCAGCTATGGCGACTGGTAACTACCTTCCTGTTTTTTGGAGCTGTGGGTTTCAATTTTTTCTTCAACATGATATTTACGTATCGATACTGCCGCATGTTGGAGGAAGGTTCATTCCGAGGACGTACCGCTGATTTTGTAATGATGTTCCTCTTCGGAGGAATATGTATGATTGTATCCTTGCGTTTTCAGGCATTATTCCTTTGTGACCAAACTGAAAAGTACACATACATGAAACCATAATCTTGCGTTTAATAACCCATGTCTGAATCTGAAGAATGTGGAAAATGTTATGAACATTTTTGTTCACAAGATGCTCATAACGTAAGAAACGTTTTGATAAGGACTGGTCTTCTGGTTGACACCATAGTGTTGTCATTGGTTACTCCTGCAACACTAAATTGTCCACATTTTCACTGCCATGAAAGCCATAAATTTAAAATATCTTGTTTCTGGTACACATTTGTAAAACATCAAGAGAAACTAGTGCAGAAATTTGTTATTTGTAGTATTATATCAAAATATTTTCCTTGACGATCAGATGCAGATGTTTGCATTCTTTGTAAATCTGTTGTTCCTTGGCCAAGCATTTACTATCATGTTGGTGTATGTGTGGTCTCGTAGAAACCCTTTTGTGAGAATGAATTTCTTTGGACTGATCAACTTCCAGGTATGTATACAAAACAGACATTTTCAGATATGTACAAATTTTAAACCAAGATACTTTCTTACGTATTCTAAACTCAGTTAACCTTCATCCGTGCATTGTGCTGTCAAGTGTGGTCCAGCTGGATCTGCGTCACCCTATCATACCAGTATTCGGAGCCATTTTATAGTAGTAATAACACTAATTTTGTTCATAGCTCTGTCCAGTATTCTATTATTATGATTTATTTATGATTAAAAATGCTGTGAATGTTATTTTTTACCGAGAAATTAAGTTGCTTTCCTAACGAAAAAGTCCGCAAGTCCAGGTACAGACATTCTGTCAATACCATTGTAATACCATAACTAGGAAAATCCTGAAGTTAAATTCTGGCCAGCAGTCTGGTATTCAGGCATTAAACAACCTATTCCTGTACAATAAACACAGGCTGTTGGGTACGCGCTAGAAATATGTATAAATATTGAAGTTTTATACTTTATACAGACTTCACATTAAAGAAACCTAATTATTCCTTGCAATATGTTCTTCACCGACTATTCGGCTATATATTTTGGAAACAGGACACCGAGTAAGACTGCCATGAACATTACTTTTTATATGGGTATCTCAATATGTTGAACCTCCCACATATGATCACTAACAGAAGGAGAAGTGATGTGATTCCTACCACCTGTTATAATTTCAGGCACCGTACTTACCGTGGGTGCTTCTAGGATTTTCTGTGCTGTTAGGCAATGCAATTTGGGTGGACCTTGTGGGCATGGCTGTTGGACACATGTATTATTTTGTGGAAGATGTGTTTCCAAATCAACGTGGAGGGTTCCGTTTGCTCAACACGCCACAAATACTGTAAGTGTTTAATCACATATGAAATTCAGGTTTAAATTCCATTGTGCTTTTGCAGTAACTGCACAGGTATTTAACGTGTGCAAGTTATTCCATATAGATTTCTGTGTAAATTCCAGTTACAATAATTTCTACAAAAATTATACGATTTCTAAATTGCATAATTTAAATTACTGCATGTAAAAGTACTGACAAAACAAATTCAGTGATAAGCCCCTTACTGGCCATGTATATTAATTAACTCTGCTTAGCAATTATAATTTAAAGAAAATTTAATTACTTCCTTTCCCAATGGATTAAGTGTTTCTTCATCTGTTTGACTGAAATGTAAATATACAAATTAAATTTAATGTGCTCAGTTTAAAGGCAGGTTTGAAAAAATGTTTCCCTTCCTTTCATGTGATGGAATTACACATATAAAAATGTATTCCTGTAAGAATTTAGGAAGTACACTGAGAAAGATTAATTCCATCTTGCACTGAATAACTTTGCTTAAAAAGATTAACAGGTATGCACTTTGTTACGCCTCATCTGCTAGTAGTTATCCATGGAAATACTGAACAAATTAAAAGAGTTTAAAAGTGTTTTAATTCCAATAAACCAACGACCACATTCTTTAGATGGTTTTAGTTTATAAACTTTGGAACCGACAATTGATTTGTAAGGATATCAGAATTTAGAGTTCTACAAATTAAGTAATCACAATATATGATGCTCTTGCAGTTCAGGTATGCCAATAGGCAAAAATATACCGTAATCACAATATATGATGCTTTTGCAGTTCAGGTATGGCAATAGGCAAAAATATACTTATATTGGCAATACTGTTTTTTTTAGGAAATCTCTATTTGACGCTCACCCCCAGGACCCAGACTACACGCCCTTGCCTGAAGATCGACCCGGTGGCTTCAACTGGGGAGAACGCCCCCAAAACCAACAGTGACAAACGAGTGTAAGAGACGGAGGCTGCTGTTGGCCTGGCGAGATTGCCATGGATGGAAATAATGTACAAAAAGATATTCCATCCACTTACTTACATCAGTGTTTCACGATACAGTACTATGTGTACTATCAAAATTCCTATAAACTTCCTTACCCAGTGTCACATGTTATTACAAGAATTATACTTCCTCTGTGCTGTACATTACTTCGGGCTTTGTTCTTGTAGTTAAGGCTACAAAATAAAATAGGTATTAAGAATCGGATAATGAAAGACTTGTTCGATGTAACAAGCCTCATTTTGAAGCATTTAAACCAGCAACACAACCAATGTCAAGTGTACATTTACAAAAACATTTTGATTATAAATGAAGTTTGTGTCTTACTACTGTTGTGACTGATGACAGCTGGAAAAGCCTATGCATGTAGCACAGTGTACCACAGTTTGTGTCTAATAAACATTTTACTGTTTGTGATTTTTTTTAATAATAGCCATTTTACGTAACACCCAGTCCTCAGAATGTGGAGTTTTGCCATCCTGCACCTCTTCGAACAAGTGGGGCCTGAAAAGCATTGCAATTATAACAAGAAGTTAATTCACTATCAGATAATAAAAGTAATAGTTGATAATCCCATCTGGGTGGAATCTCTCTCTCATATGCTTAAAAAATCAACAAAGAGTTAACAGGTGTACTCCAGTGGAGCACGTCACTGAACTTGACATTCGTTTAATGCAGGTATTGCTGCAATGCTAAATTCATTATGAAATTCACTCGGCATGTTATCTGAAATTATTTTTCCTTGTACACTGTCAAGTTAAAAATTATCCAAATAAAACTTTACATCTTAACCCTTTGCTTTTGAATGTTCAATCTGACTCGTGAGACAGGATGGCATTCATTCTCACTGAAGTACACTCAAACACTTCTAAATCACATAGCCCATATACTTCCAAGTTGTCATACGAATCTCATGTTATAACCTTTAAAACAATTTTATTGAGGATCAAATAATGAAAATACAACAGTACTGTGAACAAATCCCATGAAAATGGCATCACTTAGAATTTGTTTTAAGGGGTAATAATGATTACACGGAAATTTCTGTTTCCAGTTCCATCTGTACTGAGATACCACTCATGGGGAGGCGGAAGGGACGTCTGGCACACAAGTGGTACAAAATGTGATTCTCAGATATTTTACAGAATAAAAGATTTAATAGTCAGAGGTTGACAATTCATGAACATCATGTTACCTGCAACAGCCATCTTAAAAAGGACATTAATTTCAACTTCTACTAGTCGAGGCAACTTCAAAACAGACAATACTACTTACAACATTAACAATTAATTATTCCTGCAGCACCAAAAGTGGCAGTATGAAAATAAACCATGATGGACAATCTGAATAACAAGTAAGAAAATAATCTGAAGTCTGCAAATGAAGCAATGCGTTAAAAGGAATAATTATAATCATTAATAATTTAACAGCTGTAGATCTTCGTACTTCAACCAGCCTTCAAGTACTAATAGTACTCTTAAAGACTTGTGTTGAAAGACTAGATGTCATTTAATTATCTTCATTTTTTAAAGTTCTAGCATTCAGCTACCACCAGTAAATTTTCTTCGACACAAGTAAGTTATCACTTGCTTCTGTGCAGTATCATACGACATAATTTCCTCTTTATAGAGCTCCACGCCTACAAACGACGTTGCTACACATGCTGCTATTTTCACAACGTCGGTGGCTGCTAGACTTCCACATAGCACCACTACAACACTTCACTGATACAAGAGGTCATTCTCCAAATTAACGACTTCTTGCATACTAATATACACACAGTTACTAAGATAAAATAAGTTCAACAGGTGCATTGTCAAGAATAGCAATGATGACGCACGAACGAACCCAGCCATCAAAACAATATGACAGCTGAAGAGATGATCGACTATGTACATAATGAGAAATAATCTCCTCCGGACACCTTATCCACTCTAGCAAGTACGCTACATATAAATATACCACGGCATGACAG
Organism: Zootermopsis nevadensis; assembly: GCF_000696155.1. The sequence goes on from NW_019059618.1 coordinate 11,922, forward strand.
ACGGGTGTTCCACACCCTGTTACTTAAATGGCAGAATTTCATGCCACACTTTCACTTTCAAATGACCGTTCCTACCAAATATAAAGTGTGATCCCCTCTTGACGATATGCGCGACATTAGGCCATGAGAAAACTGTCATGTGGTGTATGAAAAAGCAATTAAAACATACTGTAAACATGACGGACTACTGTACAAAAGAATGTTGATGAACTACTGACTAATAATCCAGGTCTCGAGAAAATTACGGAACTATGATACAAAAGAATCTCGAACTACTAACCAAGAATCCTGGTCTTCATATCGCCACTGTAGCTAGAAGTACTGTTATATCATCCGGTTTACCACCTGCACAAAAGACACTGAAGTGAAGTGAGACCAGTCAACTGCAAAAAATAATGACAATGTAAACAGAGGCTGGGGTTACTCACCAATAGCATCGATGCCATTCTCCCGAGCGTTCTGTGCAAATGGAGACATGAAGTTGCCATCAAATGCTAGGCTTCTTGCCATGAGAGCAATGGTATTAGCAACACCCTGGATCTTTGTAGGATCCCGTTCCCCTTGAACCTTTATCAATTCTGTGATCAACAGTTGATCAGGGACGTTGTCGAACACTCCATCTGTTGCTAGAAGTATGACGTCACCATCTTCAACTTGGAAGTTTGACATATCAGCTGATTCTGGCCTAAAATTCCATTAATGATACAAAAAATTGGTTTCTATGCAAAATGTCAGATGTTTTTATTTAACAGGCTATCAAGACTTGACCTAATATATTACTTACGCCTCCGTTTGATAGACGTTCGATCAATCAACTTTTACTGTCAAATCCACCACTTCAAAACCAATAAAAAAAAGTTGATGAAATTGTTTAAACCATAAGAAAAAATGTGACCGTACTCAGATTTAAAATATAACTGCTAAACAGTTTAGAAGATTTTTTAAAAGTTGACATACCTATAAAATCATGCATCCAAACAAAACTATTTACACTTAGTGCCATTTTTTTAAAATAACACATTGGAGTCGTGGGTGTTCTGCTCATTTATGATTTTTTTCTTTTTGCTGGTTTTACAGATGTGGAATTTTTATAAAATGTCAAGCATTTTGCCTTTTGAGGCTATTTTTAATGCGTCCACGATATCTTCTATGGGGACACTAAGTGTCTTTTCAAGGGTAAACAGTTTTGTTTGAATGCATGATTTTATATATCAATACACCACACGATACACAAGATTGTTGACATACCTGTCGCTAAGCACCAAGCACAATACGCAAGTTTTCAAGACTGTTGACATACCTGTCGCTAAGCACCAAGTTACTGTGGCCTGGGGGCGGTAGCGATAACTGGAACGGCGTGTTGAAGTAATGCTGCTGTTCCTCAGACCGATGTACCACTTCTCCATGACGAACAATTACAAAGCCACTATCCCCAATATTTGCTGTGTAAACTGTGTGTGTTTCACGATTGAGCACAATAACACACGCGGTACTGCTTCCTGTAACATGTACTGCTAATTACAGCACGCTGCAATAAACTTAAATTCTGTTTATGTGCCAAGACAACACTACGTAATTTGAAAATAGTTTACTGTCGGAATTTTATAACACATTCCCACAAGTTCCACATCCTGAGAAATGTAGATTTTCTCTGATTAAATGAAATGTAGACAATAAAATACTAATTTAGCATTACACTGTTCTGAAAATTGTTTTCCAGGTTGTGACACCCTGAAGCCTTTAAGATGGTTGTCAGTACTCTGGAGGAATACACTGCCTTTAGTTTCTGGGTATGGAAGCAGCATACTCTGAAATGTTTGTAAACATGTACAAGATTCTCAACCTTTTCATGGCTCGGGGCAACATTTCCCCTTTCTTAACAACTCATGTCACAACCCAGAAGACCACAACATCAACTCTCACAGTGTAAAAAAACCCTTAAATCCCATATTTCTTAATGTCATTTACATTTTATTTTTCAGGTTTAGTCATGAAAGGGGAAGAAATGATGAGCAAATGTTTGACCGATTTGTGAACTGATGACGACGACAATGAAAATCCTAATAATAATGGCAACAGTCACAGTAATAATAAACCTTTCAATAAGTAACATGTCACGTACTTTTTCGTCAACACAAAAAGCAGATACAGACTGACTGACTAAACCATCCGTACCTAGAATTGGCTGCTTGCTCTCAAGCAACTCATAGTAGCTTCTGGCAAGAAGGCCCGCAGGCTCTGTCGTAATGAACTTCCCACTTGACACCAGTCGTTCACACGTTCGCATCAAAAATGCTGAAAACTCTCCAGGATCGATTCCATAATGCCGCCAGCCACCGACACCATCTGCCACTCCTTTAAACAGAAAAAGAATATACTGTAACACCCATCCCAGAGACCAGAATGAAAGAAAGTTAAAGCTTCTGTCAATACACAAGCCACTGGACACAAACTTCATCCGCGCTGTTTCACATGCCACTGTAGACTGGTTCAATCACATCAACACTACAACATGCTTAATGGAGATACAGAATTGTGCCAACCGGGTTCATGTTATGTAAACCGAAAAATGGTTTTTCAAATGGCCATACACTGAAGTACTAGTAGTAGTAGTTAGCAGTCATGTCTCCTTCAGGTCCTTGCCTGATCCTGATCCCCATTGGTTCGGCCGAGTCCTTGACTGACTTAGTTCCTATTTCTCAAACCTTTTCCATGCATGCAGCTTACTAACTGCCCTGGCGATGGAGGTAGCAAGGACATATGAAACATCGATACACTTCTATGAGACTACACGGTGCTTCAACCCAAAAGACAGCCATCTTTGATGACATCAGGTACCAGAGTATCTCGGCCAGTTATGTCCCTGGACACAACATCTGCCACCCTGCTACCGCTGAAGCCCTGTTTAGAAAGTGTGTGGTAGATTCTCAACAACACTTTCCAACATGTTCAGAAACCAAAGTGCTCCCAGTAATACGAAATGTTGAGTTCCTCCTGTTGATAATATGTGCAGCTGTAACGGTATTTTCAGGTTGAAAAGGACCTCTCTTTTTGAAAGCTTACAAATGGTACCAGTGCCAAAGAAGCCACAAAGTTCACGTGAGGGCG